>JNDP01000921.1:0-30605 GCA_000696975.1 Apophysomyces trapeziformis B9324
AGTCTTGGCCCATTCGACAGTCTTGGTCAACTCAACCACGGCTTCCTTGTTGGATGAAGTCTCGGTCTTCTTGGTAACGTGCTCAAGTTCACCATTGATCTTCTCGGTAGCCTTGGCAATGATGATCTCAATATCCTTGGAAGCATTCTCGCCTCCCTGTTTGGCACGAGCGGAAACGTCTTCGATCAAGCGAGCGAACCACCAGCGGACAGTCTTCTGGACGTGAGTGACGGCAGTGACAGCAACGACTTCACCAGACTTCTTGGGCTGCTCAGTCTTGACGACCTCAACCTCAGTCTTCTTGACCTCGGTGTGCTTGTCATGTTCAACCTCAGTCTTCTTCACATCATCATGCTTCTTGGTCACTTCGTGGACGATGGCGGCACCAGCAGCTACAACAGCGGCACCAGCAAGGACCTTTTCAGTAGTGTGCTTGTGGCTGTCCTTTGTGACTTGATGTTGTTCGTGAAGTCCAGTATCACTGGTGCGCTTGGTATCCACAACAACGTCAAGATGCTCTGTAACAGCAACCTCCGACTTGGTAAGGACAGTACCAATCTGAGTTGTTGTGGCCTCGGTAATTGCAGCTAACTTCTCAGAAACGTCTGTGACAGTGCTGACTTTCGCGATCTCCTGAACCTCGGCAACCTGGGCAAGTACGCTTTCTTGTACCTGTACCAATGTCACTTCGATGTTCTTGTGGGCTTCTTGGAGGACAAGAATATCATCGTTGGATTTTCCTTGAATGGAGAACTTGTTATCCACTGCAGTCTTGGATTCGGTGATGATCAAGGAGATTTCTTCTCGAGCTTCCTTGATAATAGCCTCCACATCAGTTGTCACACTGTCACCACCCTTCTTAACCCGCTCGCCGACCCGGCTTGTAAGTCTTGCAAACCAACAGGAAACAGTGGCCTTGGTGTCTTCCACAAAGACAGCCACATGAGCTTTGGTAACATCCTTAGTGGTGGACGCATGCTTGTCATAACCGACTTTGGCGACTGTTCCAACAATGGCTGCGACTTCTACCGTGTTCTTACACTTTTCAACAATAGTTGCGGTTTGTTGGCGACCAGTGACTGACACTTCTTCCAATAGTTTCTCAACTTCCTCAGAAGACTTAGTACTGATTTCCGACGCGATTTTCTTGATCTGAGCAGTGTGATTCCATGCACTGGATCGGATCCAGAAAAGTGTATCGTGAAGCGTCTTTTGCGATTTAGCGTCAGCAGTCACTGTAGCCTTCTTGGTTTGTTCAATGGTAACGGCGAGCTCGATCTTGGCCTCAGTGATGATGGCATCGATATCCTGACTGACGTTGTTTCCGCCTTGCTTAACACGGTGTGCCACACCGATGGTAAGACGTCGGTACCATTCAGCAACAGCAATCTCCACATCCTCAAATACGGTAGCCTTGCTAATCGTCTTCACGATTTCCTGGGCTTTTTCGGTTGTCTTAACAACTTCAGTTTGGCCGGTCACTTCGAGTTCCTCGATTTGCACTTCAGAAATAGTGTTCGCGAGGTGGGTTTGACATTGATGAACCTCAACGTTCACACTCTCCTCAATTTCCTTTGTCACCTGGAGCCACTTGGTCTGGTCAGAAAAAGTGCGTTCTTTACGAACAACATCCAGCTTATTGTTCACAATTTCTTGGGTGCGCTTAATGGCAGCGACGACAGATTGCTCAATAGCAACATTCTTGGCGTGAAGACCAGTAGCAATTTTGGTAGTGGATGTCTGCACACGAGTAAGTTCTTCGTCAAGTTCTTTGCGAGCTATGGCGATGATGCGATGAATCTCTTCATCGGTGGCTTTGTTCTGCGAAGCCGCCGAGATCTGCTGGTAAAGATCGATAAACCAGTAACGGACAATCACTTGGATGGTTTGCACTGTGACAATGATGCGCTGCCCGTGGTGGACGACAGGAGCCTTGTCTTGGACCTTTGCCACAGCCGTGCTTGACTTCTTTGTCTCGCTGATGATCACCTCTTCAAGCTGAGAATCGACATGATGCGTCACGGTTTCCAATGTCTTCTCAATGTCAATTTCCTGTATAGAGACCTGCTGGTCGGACTTATAGGTCTTAAGCGTGCCCAAATAAGTCTCAAACAAGTGAGTGTTGAGGTGCTCCTTCATCTGCACGACGGAGAGGTACCATGCAGGCTTCTGCGATACTTGAACGACCGATTCACTGCCATAAGCCTTTAGATGCTGATCCAAACGCTCCGTAAGGATTCGGCGAGCTTCCTCGATCGTAGCAACAAGTTCTTTCTGCGTCTTGCACTGGCTAATGCGTCGGATGAACATAACACGCCACATACGAATGATCATGCGGCTTTCTTCAATGACGGTGATAGAATATGTTGCGGAATGGATGTCCTTCGTGATCGACAGCTGCGTTTCAGAAGCCTGCACATCATCAACCCTGTGGATCTTGTGAACATCAGAATGATGAATGGCCTCTGCAACCTTGGAAATGGCACCAACGGCAACAGCGGCTGCAGCACCAGCAGCAACAACAGTACCGGCATCCTTCACCACTTCTTTAATACCATGACCGTGCTCTGCTTCGGTGTGCTGTGTGTGAGACACTTCTTGGATTTTAGTGTCTTCAGTTTTTTCGAGAGTGGCACCCTGCTCGATTGCTTGAGTAATGCTTTCCACAACAGCAGTGGTAGTGATTTTCTTGCCGAATACGGGTACAGAGAACTTCCAGCGGATGACCTGCACCGTAGCGTTGGTTAGAATTACTTCGGTATCCTCATTGAGGACATCCTTATAGCCGAGGAACAGGTTGTCGTGGCTTTCCAACAAGATGTGACCATCAACGGTCAATTCCCATTTCTGGGTACTAACGCCAGCTTCGGTCGATTGGATTAAATGAGAGCTCTCCCCAATGTTACCTGTAAAGATAATGTATAAGCTATCTCCGTATCGCTTTCCTCTTAAATGGGTGATAGCTTACCGTGCACATCGATGACCAGTTTGCTTCCATAGTTGATTAAAAGACCATCGCGGAAAGTCCAAAGCTGACTCTTAAAGTTGGTGAAGCTAATCTTTCGGATGACCAAACGAGCTCCAGCGGTAGTGGAATCTCCCTGCACTGCCAAAACCAGTTCGTCGTTTTGTTGATCTGCAACCTTAAGGAAGAACCAGGAAGCACTTGGGAACAGGGCACGACGCATCTTTTGGACGGTTTTGACGGTTGTGGTCCTCTGATTGCGGATCCAATCGGAAATGGTGTGAATAGTGGAGCGAGCATCGATCTGAGACTGTTGGTCCGAGAAGACGGGCACATGAAGCTGCAAGCCCTGTGTGTCCTTTGTCGTTTCTTCGGTAGATGCTTCCAATAGGAAGTTTCCGGAAGTATGACGAGTGATACGGAGGTAGTAAATGGTCATCTTGATACGGATAGTAAGGACACCATGAACGGAGATACCGAACGTCTGGTCAAGAGACTCCTGAGAATTTGAAAGCACCCATTGAAGAGCTAGTAAAGAAAAAAAGTCAGTTTTACGTTAATCCAAATCAAAAGCAGCCACATACATTGGTTAAGCGTAAGGCGCAACTTGTATTTGTAATTGACAAGATATCCATCGATATAGATCCAGAGGAATCGCTTGTAATCTTGGCTCTCGCTCAAGTCATATAATCCAACCTCAGTGCTATCTTGTCCGGCAGCAAGGAAACGGTCTTCGTTGCCATAACGGATAAAAAACCATTTTTCTGAGCTTGGCCATTGGTTAGCGGAGGTGATCTTGTGATGGAAGGTCTCCTTCAGCCACTTGAAGGCAAGTACAGCAGAAACAGAGCTAGTGACTGTGCCAACCTTGCCAGCTTCGATGATGCGAGCACCAGTTTCCTTCTGAGAGACAGGAATCAAGGCAGGGATCAAGATCTCCCAACGTTGTTCGCGACGGGCATCCTTTTGGTTACGGTGGACCTTTTCTTCTTGAACAAACACGTCAAGATGATCATACTTGTCAGAGCGACGCAACTCCTTGACCGAGAGCACTAATGAACGCTTAGCGGAAAGGAGAATCACACCTTCAGGAGTGTACTCCCACTGCTGGTCGTCAGCCTGTTCACCCAGGGGACGTTGAGGGGATAAGTGCACGCGTTCACCAGAGATAATATCGTCTTCAGCAGCATCAAGGACCAAGGTTTGGCCCTTGAGGTTGACCAAGAAACCATCGCGGTAAGACCATAGTTGACTAGCAAAGTCAGTGGTCTTGATACGGGTCAAAATCACTTGAGCACCGTTAGTAGCATCACCCTGGACATCCAGCACAAAGCCATGGAGGTGACTCTTGATCAGGAAATAGCCAGCAGGGAAAGAGTTTGGATGTGTCTTGTAGCGAACAACCTTTTCAAAACCAGTGGGTATATAACCATCTGCAAGTTGGAAGGAATCCTTGCGACCCAATCGTAGAGACTTGGTCGAGTTGGATTTTTTAACAGACGTGACAACCTTTGCACTGGCAGAAGAATTGATACTCGATGTAGTCGATGCGGTACTTTCGCTCTTCTTCACTTCAGCAACCTTTTCGGTGGTTTGCTTGATATCCGAGTCCAACTCATCGGCAAGCACAGCCTCAAGTTCTTCAGCCTCAACCTCATCGTCGTCGTCTTCTTCGGGTTCCTCTGCCGATTCTTCCTCGTCCGTGGACGATTCCTCATCGCATGACTCGTCCTGTTCCTGAATTGTTAATTTCTGTTCCTCACAGTCCTCAATTTCAGCTTCAGTTTCAGCCGCACCAGCAGCAGCAACTATTCGCTTGCCAAACACGGGTTTGGAGAAGCTCCAGCGCATCCATTGTTCGGACTGCAAGGTAATCTCCTCCCGACCATTCTCGTTAGTTTTCTTTACACGCAATTCACGCAATCCTACCTGAGCTCCCGAAACGGAAGCTCTCTCTTCGTTAGAAATACCAATTACCAAACGTTCATTTGATCTCAAATGAATCTCGCCATTGGCGCTCAAGGCCCAGTACTGTGTCTCCGATACAGAGCGCTGACGGACATATAGCTGGGTCTTCAAACCATCCTCAACCAAAAGGTCTTTCACGATTTCCGCATCCAAAGCTAATCCAGTCTGCTTGTTGATGAGATGACCCTCTTCGAAAGTCCAAAACTGCCATTTGTATTCTTTGAAATTGAGAGCACGCAGAGTCACTTCATACTCATCGTGGCCGGAACGACCGGGTTTAGGGTTCTTTTCCACGGTCAATGCAAAGCTGTCCTTGCCATACGCAACACGAATGAAGAATCCACCAGTAGGGAAAATAGCCCATCGACGAATGATAGTACGCTTAGTGACGCGCTCATAACGTTCACGAGACGTCACTTGCAGAGTTGCATCACCAACACCATCCACAAACAGATCACTGTCGTTTCGCTGGATACTGGATGTAATGGAACGCTGATTACGCTTGCCGAACACAGGGGAGGCAAAGGTCCACTGCTGAAAAGTATTGCTTAGTTGGCCACGGGCGCTGATTTGCAAGTCAACGCCTTCCTTGACCTGATTTCCTTTGGGAGAAAGAACCAAGCCCGGACGAGATTGGGGATGAATGTGACCATCAACCGAGAGACCCCATTGTTGGTTCTTTCGGCTTCGGCGCAAGAACTTCTCATGGTACTGAATAACATCGCAACCAGGCATCAGCTTTCCGCCGGCCACATCAATTACGTAATCCGACTCCATGTTGGCGAGACAGCCGTCATCGCGGTATTGCCACAATTGACGTCGGAAGATCTTAAAGTCTAACTTGGCCAACTTCAATTTGGCGCCCTCCTTAGCATCGGACACGGTCACGATCAAGGAGCTGTCATCCTTAGAACGAATGAAGAACCAGTTGTCGGGGAATACACCGTAGCGATGAGTGACAAGCTTACGGTTTGCGGTGCTCTTGCGAGTAGTGATCATCGTAAGAACAATTCTTTGGAAACCAATAACGAAATCACGCTCTTTCTTTTCCTTTTCACAGAAACGGCGCTCATATCTTCCATACAGAAGTCTCCAGCTGTAGTGGGAAGTAATCTGCTTAATGTCGGATAACTGAACAATCCAGCTTTCTCCCTTTTGAATCAAATGAAGACCAAGATGGGAAGAGGCTTCTGAAACAATGGAACCATCCGTTTGAACAGTCCACAATTGACGATCATCGGCGTGCTTGTTGTCAGTGGTAAGTTCGCCTCTGAGAACGAGTGCACTGCCATGAGCAAGCGAATCTATGTAATGAGCAAGAGAGTGTATAAGTCATACCTAGCCGCGGTACCGACAATTTAAGTTTCAAACTTACCAGAAGCGTGTAGCACAAGGCCAGTAGTAACGTGAACAAGGTAACCATTTCGGAATGCCCACTTGTAGACCTCAATTTGTTCCATGTCAATTTTCTTAACCACAACAGCGGAGAAAGCTTCGGATTTCTCGGGGACAAGGGCGTAACCTTCCTGGGCGCCAATGAAGAAAGTTTCCTCGGGCCATGCAGCGGTACGGGCGACAGTCTTCTGGATTGCTTGTTGGCCCGATGCACGCCACTCGCTGATAACAGCACTAGACCAGTACAGCAATGCCTGCGCACCTTGCTTGTAACCGAAAGTCGGGGTCAGCAACATCCAGCGATGCTCTTCTTTCTTTAGAGATTGGTGAGTGGCTAAGGTCAATCTGTGCTTCTTCTCAGCGTTCGATTCGGTAACAAGGTTAAGGGAGGGCTCGAAAGCATGAACAAGGTATCCGTCAACGGAGAAGTACCAGTGCTGGCTGGTGGGACGTTCTTGCTTCTCGGCCTGAACAAGAGCGGAACCGGCAGAAATGGCTATAAGAGAAAGGGCAAGCAAAGGCTGCCAGTTGAGTATGCTGACTGATAAAAGCAAATGATTAATGACACTTTACCGCTCACGTCCAATGCCAACTGAGTTTCGTAATTGATAAGGACACCATGATGGTAGGTCCACAATTGAGTCTGCCAGTTCTCACGGCTGAGCTCAGTCAAATGAATTGACTTATCCTCCTTGGAGGCGGCCAAGACCAAAGGAGACTCCTTGGTTGAACCAGAGACGAGGGATCGAATGAAGAACCAGCCAGCAGGATACTGAGCATACTGGTAGCTGATGGTCTTCTTCACGGTGGAACGCGAAACAACCTCACGGGTAGCTATGAATGAGCATGACATTGACATTAGCCCGATGAGCATGCAGAACATGTTGAAATGGACAAACCTTGCTTCTTCTTGAAAACAGGCAAGACGAAGTTCCAGCGTTGAGCCTTGTACTCAGAAGACTTCTTGTCGGACAAGAACACTTTAGACTTGGTACTAGCATTCTCCTCCACAGCCAACACAAGGGCTTTGCGAGCCTTAATATGAATGAAACCTTCAACAGTGAGTGCCCACTGCTGATTGCCATTATCCTTCTTTTTCTTCTTGTATTGACAAACTTCTGCTCCGGGAGTGATGGAACCTAATGCAAAAAGGGAAAAAAATTTTAGCACTGTTTCGGTTCCGGCCTTTCCGACATGGCCCACATGCGCACCCACAGAAGGGAAACACACGCCGGCACACATACGGACGCAACCCTTCTTGGACACTTACCACCCTTGACATCCAATACCATCTCAGATGCCTTGTTAATCAAATAACCATCCTGGTATTTCCATAACTGACGGGAGTAGTTGGCTGTGTCCAATTTGACGGCCACTGCTTCTGCAGCCAAGACACCGGAATTCAACACGGTCAGGACAAGACCATGAGCTTGACTCTTGACAAAGAACCAGCCCTCGGGGAAAACGCCGTGCTGTTCAACGGTAGTGGTGGATTCTGTGGTACGCTTCTTGAAAATGGGCAGGACGACGCTGAATCTTTGATGTTGGTTACCCTTGGTTTTCTTTTGAAGATGAAGGTGGGCGCCTTCACGGTTCATGCCAAACCAGCTATCCTTGAAACCAAGAACCCAGCTAGGGTCACTCTGAAGACAGATCTCACCCTCAGCAGAGAGCGTCCAGGAATTGTATTTGCTTGATTTGTCCGAAGCAGACACTTGGTAGACGTACACGTCATCCTTTAAAGTGTTTCCTTCGACGGCAAGGATAAAGCCAGAGTGTTTGTTGATGATGCGGTTGGTAGTCGCATCAAAAGTCCATAGTTGACTGTCATAGGCTGTCTTGCGCAACGAATCGATTGTCATGCGAGTGCCAGGCTTGGAGACAGCGCCGGCTTCCGCACCAATATAGAAGCCATTTGCCTGGGATTTGAGGAAAAATGCAGTGTCGGGGAAAGTACCTGCGGGGATACGGCTGTCGTCTTGGTCCAGACTGGACGTTGTAGAGGTAGAAGAACGAATAGAACGAGCGTCTAATAATAACCATGATAAGGTAAGTGGATTTGGTGCAAAGAAAAACAGATCCTTTTTTTTTTCTTTTTCATCCAAACTTACCATCCTCTTTGATCTGAGAGACATCTCTTGAGACAGGAGGCTTTCCGCTGGATGCACTTCCTACCGAACTTGTGCTAGTGCTTCGTTTGAGGCTGGAAGCGGAAGCTGTGGTGGAAGGTGTGACAGTCTTGATGATGGGTAACACAAAATCCCATCTTTGTTCTTTGCGATCGAGGTGGCGTTTATCGACGAGTTGAAGGTGAACGTGAAGACCTTCACGACGGGAGAAGAAGGATTCTTTGATACCAAGCACCAAAGAAGACTTCTGCTTGAGGTAAATATGGCCGTCCGAAGAGAGACCGAATTGCTGGAAATTGTTGTTATCGTTGGCAGTGGCTTGTTGCACAATATCCGTTCCCGCCTTTGCATTGCCTGTTATATGATAAAAAAAAATTGTGCCGTGAATGCCTTGTCCGAAACATGAAAATGAGGACAATATCGGAGATGTGACACCAATAGTGTTGCGAATGCTTCGTCCTGAACGGACGAAACACCACTCCCCGCTCGGATTGCTCCCGTTGAGAAGTGGCACGTAACAAAAACGATACAACTTTCCAACCTTCTCCCTCACGCAAACTATTCCCCGACGCCCATAACACGTATCTCGCTTGTCACTTAGACAACATACCTTTAGCAACATCCATCACTAAATTAGTTTTCTTATTGTGAAGGCGGCCTTCTTCATCATAACGCCAGAGCTGTGCGTCACTATCTTTAGTACGAAGGCTGGATAGCACAATAGGCGTTCCAGACGTTTCGGAGGCATTCTCGACCATTAAAACATAACCGTTGCTCATGTTCTTGATAAAGAACCAGCCTTCAGGAAATTTTTCACTTGTTGTAAACATGGCTGTGTTTCTTTTTCTAATATACTATCTTGTAGGTGAAATGTGATGTATTCGTGTGGATTAGATAGACGCGTCAACTTTTCTTTAGCAGAGAAAAGAAAAACAAGGGGGGGGGGGGGGAAAGAAAAGAGGTAATCTTTTTACGCACTTCTTTGGATAAGAAGAAAGCAAAAGAAGCAAGGAGAAAAAAGAGTAGAAGAGAAAAAAGAAAAAGGCTCTGAAATTATTAGTGACAATTATGCGTGTGAGTCGAAACTGAAGGGTTTCTTTGAGTTCAGACACAGCATAAAGAAGATGGCGATATAAAAAAAAATAGACTTAATTCTATTTCAAAGTTGTAATACAAGGAACCATTTCGGCACGGTGATACAGTGCTTCACCTTTTTTTTTCAACAACCCGTTTGGATTTTGTTTGGCTGTTTCAATGCTGGAGCGATAATGGGTAGCACACGTTTTTCGTCAGCATGTGACACCAGCGCCATCCATTAGCTTCTTCATTATGGACAAAGAAAGCTAAGTTGTGGAAATCTTGGATATAATAACAGCTATTATTTCTCTCGGAGCGAAATAGAAAAGATATCCTTCGGAAACCTTGTTTTTATTCATCGTCCTTTTATCCGAAGTTCGCTAGTATGTTATTGTGGACTTGATTTGGCCTAATCGTCTCACCAGGTGTTTCTAACAAGTAGCACGACCCCTTTTTATTTGGCAGGAGCCAGAATTTTTACATGCCCGTCGTATTGAACAACGTTCCTTTTTCTTCTCTTTAGCCGTTACTATTTATGCAAGTAGGCCGGTTAGGTGAGATGAACGACAAGAACAGCACAATAAACGCTCTTCTTTTTGCTTATCTATTTAGGGCTATATGGACAAATAATAAATAGACCGCATGACTAGAAAACCGAAGGCATGGTTTCATACATACTATGATTTAGAGTGAAGATATCTGTAGCAATCCAAGGAATAGGTTATCGTCATCTTCGTTGAATTAAGCTTGGGGCGCATGAATAGACAGCCCTCATGTCGGTGATTTGCACTGACTGCAGAATGGATTTGGATTTGACGTACTGGTGCTACACTGAGCCTTGATTTAGAAGTGCCTTCTTTTTTGGTCTAGACCTATTCTTGTTGCATGTTCTTTGGTAAATAAGTTGATATTCTATGAATTCTTGTGAACTGGATAATATGCATGTTGTTCCTATTTTGCTACATTTTCTTATGTTTTCGGGACGAACCATAGTAACAAGATCTATGAAGCACTTTTGTATCTAAGTCACTGTCCCCATTAGCCTCGGATTGCTTTCCGAGAAATTTTCTTTCTCATCTAAACGCGTCATCCGCCCTGAAAAAAAAAAAAAAAAAGAAAAAATTTGCCATAGAATTCCCGTCCCCATCGCGCGAATGCACTCGGGTCTTGTCGCCGCTTTGGGGAAGGGAAAAGCTTTGCTCGAAGGCAACCGGCTAAAGTCGGCTAGGAAAAGTTAGGAGTTTGATGAAAAGTAATATATTTTGTCACCCTGGATTAGGGTGCTTTGGGGCGTGTAGAACGATCACCATTTATTGATCTGAAGCAGCTAACAGGACTCTCGGATGACAAATTCTATCTGTAGCATGGTATCCCGTGCCCGAGGTCCGTCTCAGGAGCAAAAAAAAGCTTTATTTCCTGATGCGAGCACTGATGACAGCACGTACCACGAAAACTCTGAATGATATGGACCGAATGAGCAGATCTTTTTAAGAAAAAAATAAGTTCTACTACATGGCATGGTTAAAATCAAAGCAATATGATCTTAGAACTTTACGGATATTTATTCTCTTTTGGGTTTCTGCGCATGATATTCCGTGGAAAAGTCCTGCTACAGTCCTATTGTTTGGGCATCAACATTTGGACTTTTGTATCACAATTAAAGAGGCGCAGCCTTTCCGTTTTCAGCCAGGTGGTGTAGTGGAGATGGATTGAAAAACGGGCGTCTGTATCGCGCTTTTTTTCTTGTTTTGCTCAAACGATGCCCTTAACATAGAACACATTTGTTTTCTTTAACATTTGGAGGAAAAAACGTTGGAAATTGGATCCAAATAAAAGCGACAATGGGGTTTGTGATGCATAAGGAATCGGCTAATTGACTTGGAAGAACGCAAAAACCCAAACTGTAATACAGGACAAACAGAAGTCAGATTGGCAGTAAATGATCGATAAATAGATCTTAAAACGGGATCTTTCTGGTCATTGTACAGCATTAGATCACACATTCTTTAATAATAAATGAAACAGCTGTATCCCTGATACACAAATTATGTAACCATAAAAGTGCTTCATCCAAAGAATAGCTCTATGGAATATTGCACAATATTTATTGGAAATTAACGATATATAGTTGGCAAAAGAAAGAAGTTGAAAATTTTAAGAGCTTGATGTTCTAATATCCTCTTTAGCATGGATAGGTGTACACTGACGTTTGCAACAAATCGTCAACGCTGAATCTGTATGCAACAGCTGCATGATAATGCAATTAAAGATAAAGGCGATTCTGAGAAGATCACGGCAGGCTAAGCCTATAGATAGATGGATAGATAGATAGATAGACAGATAGATGCCTTGCGGATCATACGAATGTTTTAACCTATCCAGCACGTTAATTCTTGAAGGTATTTTGCTTTAACTGGCATGTCGCAAACGGCGGTTAAACGCGATTTTTAGACCATATCAAAGAATGATATATGCTCTACTTGACAATGGACGTGACGGTGGCATTAGACGTCGGAGTCACAATAACTGAGACGAATCAAAAATTAAGCCAGTGAATGACTGTGCTCTGTAGGTGCTGCTTACCATGTCTATTCCGCGCGTTTTCTCATAAATAATTAGTTCAATGCATTGTTGGCTAGACTCCCTTTATCATCCTAAACTTATTAAAGCGGATGGCCAGCAGGAAGTTATGTTTGCATAGGTACTGGAGATATTAGGTAATTGGTCATTCCCCGAAAAATAAAGACACCAATGGATTTATCGAAGCGCAAGTATCTACTACACAAGTGTCAAAGACATGTAGGTCTACGTTGCAACATCTCTATGATAATCTGGCTAGTTCCCAATTGCAATCCAACACTTTTGGTTTATTCCCCAGTTCTTGGTTAGAACCTATTTTTCCTTGCTAAACAGTTCGCCAACGCTCGTACAAAAACTTGTCTTTCAAGTGTAAAAACTCTTTTTTTCATCAATAGGAATAAACTAGACAAAGAGTGAAGTAGGATCGTGGCAGCAGGCAATCTATCTAGTAATATCAACTTGCTACTCCGATAAGCCATTTATGCAGACGGCATCTTGGATTCAATTTAGTCGTAATCATTGCAACCTAATACGGATGAGTAAGTAGCAAATACTACCTTTACTGTTAAAGAAAGGCCTAATGTTATCATTGCCTTGCACTTACAAAGTTGTCATAATTTACTGTGTTGCTAAAAAGTGAAAGTGACATCTAGGCAAGCCGATACTTTTCGCAAGTGAGTAACTGAAGAGGTTGAGAAACTGCCTTTAACGTTGCCTTGTTTCTTGCATCATTAAACTGGATTGGTGTATACGTAATAAGCAAGTTGATCCAGTTGTTTTACCACGAAATGAATATTTTCTCACTTTTGCTGGAGTAGTAGGTATCCTCTCGGAAATTTTTTAGAACAAGTTCAGATGGTATTGCTCATTTGTAAACATTTCGCATTAACTTTTCTCTTCCTTCTCGCCAAAGACATAAACCTCTAGACTAGGCGCCTTATTGGCCATTCACGTCAATTTCTCGAACTAATGATGTAACTTCACAGTAACCTCTCCCAACAAAAATAGTCACTTTCAGCTTTTCTAATCATGATCCTATCAACTACCAAACTGAAGAATACTTGATGACTCGTATATCTTCACAACAACAGCATAAGGATTAGGTAAGCGGTACCTGTTAAAGATCGACGGAGTCATATTAATATTTGGGCGAAGTATGGGCAATGTGCTGCGTAATGAACGTTGATGAAATATAAGGTCAGTTTAGTATGCCTTGACAAGCTTCAAGACTGCCGTTTTGTGCGACAGACGATGTCACTTGCATAGGTATTGATTATTTTAGGATGTAGCTAGCGCATCCATCCAACACCAAGAATTATAATCAGAGCTTGGTAATCAAAATAATCCATAGTATTCGATGCCCCAACGCAGAGAATACCCAATTGCAAGCAAACGAGTCAATCTAAAGGACTTTTCTGTTATAATTCTCTTCACCTTTTTAGCAACATGCTCGTACAGGCCAGAAATAAATCTATTTGATTTAGATGAAGGTATTTGGCGTGATCCTTTATTCATGAGCAATAACAGTGCATAGCAGCGTCTTTAAGGAACGTTGCCATTCTGATTGGGAAAGGAGTTTGCGTTGTATATCCTCCTTTATCGGAAAGTGCATCGAGCGAGAGTCTACAACAATCGCATTTACACTGCTTTTTAGAAAGGGAAAAGAGGATTCACACGAATTGTTCTCTTTGTAGATCTGTAAGCAACAGTGTGCCGTAGAGCCATGCCCTTAACATTGAAATTCTTGAAATCCAGTTTAAGCCATCGTGTTAATCTGTCCCTCCATCTGATCTTCTGCCCATTTGTTCCACAGAGACCTGATCTGGAGATTTCTGCCGCAAATGATGCAAAATTTTGAAGCGCCGTTGTTCACAAACAAGAAAGTTACAACTTCGCGATTGCAACAGCAACATCTTGTTCACACGACACACATCATGAATAAGGATCTCCTTTTGAAATTGTTTGTTTTATTTGCATTGGTAACAGTAAGCTTGGCACAAGACGATGGCCCACCGCCAACTAGATTGCTGGGAGGTAAGACATACGCAAGCACCATTTGCCCTGGCTTATGGAAAGTTTTTTTAGCTACCTTGAAAAAACCCACACAATGCTCTGACAAAGTCGGTAGCAACGACCGTCTAAAATTACACTATACAGCAAAGGCTTGGGGTGCGAAAGAATATTTTGAAAACACCTATGAGCATGAGCCTGTGACCTATAAGCTAGGTAAGCATTCATCGATAAGGAGCTGATAATTGATTTCCAATGATGTAGGCCGAGATAAATTAATGAAAGGTATGCAACAGGGCATTAAGGGGATGTGCCCTGGTGAGATCCGACGACTTCTCATTCCCGCAAACCTTGGTAAATATCCAAAAAAGAAAGTTACAGTCAACGGAAAATACTTATTTCTTTCCTCAAAGCATTTGGAGAAACTGGAATTCCTGGTAAAGTTCCACGTAAGCATCTCTTGGGAATGTCTAAGTATGATTCTAAGCCTGATGATAATGTATAGCCAATACTGCAGTGATTTATGAGATTGAGATGCTGGACGTTCAATCGCCATTCAAGTAAGGTTTTGTACATGATAAATGGTGTTCTTACTTTTCACCCATAGGAGCCCGTGGTTTTGGTCGGGTATTGCCTTTATGGTTACTGCGTATATCTATTTTGATCGACAAGCAAAAGCGGAAGATGCATCGAAAGCAGCAAGGTTTTTAGAGAAAAAGGAAAGCGAAGCAAAAGCATCCGAAGGCAGCTCACAATGAGTCGCTATTTTTCTGATGATATCCATGTACGAAAGAACAATGAAATGCTCGATTCCTGAGTGAATCAATCCATAGGACTGTTAGCGTAACAAAAACCTGCTTATACAATGAGCGCATTGAATAACAAATGTTTCTTTAATTCTTTTTTTTTTTTTCCACATAAAAAACCAACCCGAATGACGCGCGTAAATGTTTACCTTGCTTGATATTACTGGTACAAACCATTGACAACGTATGTATTTCATATCCGCTGGAGTTTTTCTTCTTGATAACTTCAGCCGTTTCATCTAGTTAAAGGACATAGACAGAGGTAGGCTCATGTGCATTTCTTGAATCATCGGTCCATCGGCTTATCTTTATCACGCTCGTCATCAACAGCACTTTTTCCATCTTATAATAAAAAATGAAAACTGCTCGTTCAACGATAAATGTCATATTGATTTGATATATGCATGAAAGGGCCAAAGCTTGTACGACAAATTTTCCATTCGACTTTTTCGGCAATGTAATATTGATATTCAGTAGAGGACAGTATCCATCCATACCAAAGACAATGTTATTTTTTCTCGAAGGACTGTCTGAAGAAGCTCACTGCAAGCATGAATACCTTATACCGAAAAGGTTTACAAATACGGAAAATTAACGACTTTTTTCTTTCACATACAATGGATAATTGCATATGAAGCAAAAGATTTGGATGGGATAAAGCAACTTTGCTTCAAGTTGTAATCGATTGATGAGCCATGCCTGTTTCTTCTGTATGATCCCGTTTCAGCCAACAGGACATTGACTCTATTCATCGGCGTATAATGTTTTCAAGCGACGCGAAATTAATGTGTGTGTGTGTGTGTGTGTGTGTAGCAAAAAGCCGATTCAGAAAACGGGTCACACGTTTGCTTTCCTCTTTTCCACAAGGCTGGCTTTTTTGGTCATAGCTCACAGCACATTAATTCAAACGATTCCTATTGACGAGTCAAATCAGTTGGCGATCCAGTGTCATCTACTTTCATCGGTGATCGCTTTACGTCTCTGTCCTCTTTTTTATCCCCGTTTGTCTATTCATTACATACCTTTGCTCGCTTACCAACCATGACGGAAGACATCGCAACTCACTCCTCGGCCGATCAACCACTCCTACCTTCAAAACTTCATCGCGTCAAGCTTTATGAATTAACCCCAGACAGCAACTGGGAAGATAAAGGCACTGGAAACTGCATTTACATTACGGTAACCCTCGCTTTCCAAAAGAAAACAAAAACTATGGGAACGTGAATTGCGCGTTCAAAACAACAACCATAATGGATCGCTAAATCACACCACGAATTAACTCTGGAATACTATTGTAGGGCTCAGGAGAGGAGATGGATGAGATTCGAGTACGCTCCGAAAATGACAATTCCACACTGCTTAGTTCCAAAGTAGTAAGACACAGGGTCTATCAACGACAGCAAGGTAAGTTTAGAAATGGCCGACCCGATACTGGCCTGATAAGCCCTCTGTTCACCTCTCATTTTACATGAACTAGACACACTGATCGTCTGGACCGAGGACGACAATCAGGACCTTGCTTTGAGTTTTCAGGAAATCGAAGGCTGCGAGGAAATTTGGCACGTGAATAGCTTAAATTTTAGAAATGGCATCCTTACCATCTGTTTTTTAGGCGTTGTATTTGTGCTGCGAAAGATAAGAAATCAATTGATGAAGATGACGAGATAAGCAATGACGATAGTATGAAGGCGAGTAGTTCCGCTTTGGACGAGGTTGACGGTCATGCCACACCAAAATACGACAGCAAAGCAACTTTAGAAGACGATAAACAAATACCGTTGGACAATCCGAGCATGTCAAATTTAGCAGAAATTGCCAACCAGTTGACTGACGCGAAAACAGCAAACGAGAAGAACCGCCTAGCAGAATTCATATTAGCGGATGTAGGTCGCTGTGAGATGAAATGATTCAATGGCTTTTTTTTCATTGATGCGCTTTGTTCTCCTAAGAATTACATCGATAAGCTGGTGCCGATATTTGAGACATGTGAAGATTTGGAGAACTTGGATGATCTGCATTCTCTGCATAGGATCATGAAAGCAATGAGTACGTCAATATCCAATTTGGCAATGGTTAAAAATTGGAAATAGTACTGTTGAACGAGAATGCCATTATCGAACATATTATCCGTGACAGCATTGTTTCTCCTGCAATGGGAATGCTGGAATGTAAGGGTTTAATATCATTTTGCAGCAATGCTGATAACGGACCTCAGATGACCCGCAAACACCCAAGATGAAGGCAAATCATCGAAAAGTCATCGAACAGTGCTCCGGGATTCAAACAGTATGTATGCATTACAATTATAAGGTTTTTATTAAATAGATTGGTTTGTAGGTTGTTCCTATCAAAGACGAGATCACCATGTCAAAAATCCATCAGACTTTCCGTTTACAATATCTGAAAGATGTTGTATTAACAAATTCGCTTGACGATGCATTGACTTCTACCTTACACTCCTTAATCTTTTTCAACCATCTGGATATTGTCAGTTCTATTTCTCATGACGAGGACTTTTTGGCAGAACTATTCGACGTTTTGAACAACAGCGAAGATCAAGAGAAGAACAGAGAAGCAATTCGATTTTTACACCAATTTTTTTCAATAGCCAAGTCGTTGCAACCCTCATCTCGTGCAGGTTTATTCAGGTTATTGTTTGCTGGCATAGTAGTTAAATTGGTTATTAACGTTCTAATTGTAATAGAACGCTTGCTCCGTTTGGATTTATTGACAGCTTTTTGATTTCTCTGACGGACTGCGACAAAGCGACGCGAGCAGAAGCTGTGGATTTACTTTCTTCGGTTGTAGAACATGATGCATCGTTGGTTCGATCTTATATAATGCGAGAATCAAAAGATGAAAAGGATGGGGAAAAATTACTGGAGATCATCATAGATCAGTTTACCATGGATCGCGACCACGAACTCAAGTTCCAGTATGCAGAGATCATCCGAGTTCTTTTAGATTCGAATAATGGCGCTACTCCTGGCGCGGTTTTGACAGGAGAGGTAATTCTTTTGCTAGTACGAATATACAGACTTACATTTAATAGATGTTGCGCAAACAAGAACCTGACATTGACCACTTTTTGACCCTATTCTACGACAAATACACAACATTACTTATCCGACCTCTTCAGAATGTTGAAGTCAAGTCATTAAAGCTGACTGGTAAGCCATGATCTGGGTCTATCTGATGAGAGTGGATTACTTATATACTACTTAGGTCCGATCGATGAGCTCAATATGGAGCACAATCAATCGGAGCTTTGTGTACATATTTGTGAACTACTTTGTTTTGCTGTACGGCAACATAGTTTTCGCAGTAAATACTTAATGTTGTCGAGCGACTGTTTTGTCAAAATAGCCCAACTACTTAGATGCCGAGAGACCTATGTAAAGCTTGGTATGTTGTTGATCGTTTTAACCTGATTCTTATACTGACATCCGAAATATCAGCGGCTGTTCGTGTGTTCCGTACATGCATTGGTCTTACGGATGATTTTTACAACCGCCACTTGGTAAAGCATAATATATTTGAACCAATAATCCGTGTTATACTCGATACGGATGGTCGCGACAATTTGTTGAATTCGGCATGTTTGGAACTACTTGAATTTATACGAAAAGTAAGTGGGCGTACTCAAAACAGTTGATAATGCTCAAAATGTGTTCTATTTACAAAGGAAAATATCAAAATCTTGGTGAACCACTTAATCACTCAATTTGGCTCAGTGCTGGACACTATTACCTATGCACCATCATGCAAAAATCTAAGACTTCGGCATGAGCAAAATGTCGAGCCACATGGGTCTGAAAGCCCGGCGACAAATGACACGTCAAGGTGAATGATAAGATCCCTTTTTTTCCTTGAGCTACCACTTATTGTTTCGTATAGGAGTACTCCACCAAAAGGTACAGTTCAAGGAGCATGGACTTCATCAACGGTAGATCAAGATGAGGAAGACTATTTCAACACTTCAGACGAAGACGAACCCGATATCACTAAACCGACCGAGACATTAGCAGCAGGAAAGGCGGCACCTTTGGTTGATTATGATGACGAGGAGGAGGATAATGAGCTTTCAGCGACAAACAAAGAAAATGAGCATGACAAATCTTCCGGAAACGAGTCAAGCAAAGGAGCAGATAGTACTCCTGGGCAAGTGTCCCCTGCACATGAGGTCAAATCGTCACCAAAGCAAACAGAGGATACTGGCACGGAAGAGGGGTTACCGACAACTTCTCTAAGTAGCAGCCATAAAGTAAATGTTCCGGATTCACCGAAACGAAGACGGGAAGCGGATGACGATGATGATGATGATGTTTTAGCAGCAAGGGTCCAGAAGAAGAGTGAGCACCGTCAAACACCACTAAACTCGCCCAGAACGATTATTATTAATTCTCGAATAACAAGTCTACGAACGCGGAAACAACAAGAATAATGTAACAGAAACTTTCTATTGTTGTTCCTCGACATTGATACATATATAACAACACATGCGCCTAAGGAAAAGAAAAAAAAAAAGAACAAGAAACGCTAATATTTCTGTCTCGTCTTGCTTTCCTATTCTCATTGAAAGCTTTGTTATTACCGTTTGCTTTTTTGTTTCAATATCGGTATTTAATTCGAGGATTAAGTAATCCTTGCCAGGATGACAAAGTACCATTGTTATGTTTTCAGTGTATAGATGTAGGGTAAAGGAATTGACACGAGATTGGCAAAAAGATGGGTGTATTCTTTTTCCTTTTTTGAACATGGATAATCGCGGAGAAAGTTTATTTCCATAGCTAGTGTGACAAGCATGCATAAGGAAAAAAGAAAAAAAGGTCGAAGAATTTGGCCTGTCTGTGTCCGATCGGTCTAAGCCCTGTGCATATATGTATTGGGAAAGCATTTCAAAAGAGAGAGAGCAGTTGACAGGTTCTTGTGTGTATCTTATGTCTCTCTCTCTCTTTCTTTCTTTCTTTCCATTTGACATCGAACGTGCATGCGCATGTCAAAAAAAAAAAAAAAAACGAGCCATGGCAATCTTTGGTTAGGGTGATGCAATGCATGCGCAATGCATGTTTAATTCTTTTTCTATCCTGCCGATTTATGCGCCCCCAAATCGAGCCAAAAGACGGGTTACGACAATCATTGATAATAATAGAAAAGAAGAAAGAAAGAAAGAAATTTACGGACGAATACGATGAAATTGGTAATAAATCAGTGGGCGGAAACTGATAAAGAAAGAAAGGAAGAGTACCAATGATCAACTTTGCCGTTCGGTCTCCCCACCTCCCTCCCCCAAAAATCACTTTGGTTCCCAATGAACAGCAATGGCTAAATGAAAGACCGATCCGATCGATTTTAACGGGTCAGCGGGTTTTTACCATACCATCAAAAAAAGAGACAAGGAAACCAAAAAACCCAGTGAACCTGTAAACAAAGAACGAGAAAAGCACAAAGTTCCAATCAATCAATCAATGAAATAAAGGATGATGTACTTTTCATGATAAACAGTACATGAATGCTTTTTTATATTGGGAGTTGTCGAGATGCAAACACAAACATATTTTTCATCGATTGATCGATCACGCAAGAATTAAGGATCATCTGAGTACGTATATACGCGCGCGCGCGGGCCTATTAAAGAACCGGGTTTCCTTGTCCTTCGCTCGAAAAAAAAAAAAAAAAGATACCAAAATTGCCATTTACCACCGAGCCATCAACAGAAAGGTGGCGCATGTTCCTTTTTTTATTCACACAGCCTCAAATCCCAAAGTCTTCTGAGAAAAGCTTAATCATCCCACACTTCTTATTCACTCAGTATGGAAAACGATATAGGGAGGAAAAAGCAAAAACAATAACTTTTTTTTTATTTTTCGAAACAGTTATTTTGGCATTTTTTTGTGGGAAATGTTTTGGTGAGTGTTGAAAAGTATACAAAAAAAAAGAGCGAGGTATAAGATATATTGATATATATATATATATATACAAAGGGAGAACATCAAAGCGGGAAAAGATCGAACGAATGAAACATGTATATATAAGAGTGCGTGCATGTGTGTGTGTGTGTATGTTTGTGGGAGATCTGTTATTGTAGTACAAAAGAAATGAAATGCAAATATTAACAAGTGGATGAACATGAAGTCAAGGGAATCAAAAAGCCGTTTTCATTGTCTTCATCGTAAGAACGACATTTATAATGAGTAGATAAGTTGGTGAAGAAACGAGGACCTTCGGAAGTTCTGGTGTCGATGGTTAATTTGGGTTTTGCTTTTGGTTTGAGGGAACAAGAAGAAGAAGAAGAACTGAGCACGGTGAAGGTGTGATTTGGTGCTGGTGTACGTCGAGAGGGGATCATGGAAAGATCCAGAGGGGTGACATGAGGACGGTGAGTATGAAAGGCAGAGGATGCGGAAACGGTGGGTTGTAGGACCAAGGGGGTTCGTGGTGATGGTGATGGTAGTCGAAGTGTTCCGGTTGTCATAGGGAAGGCGAAACAAGATCGATCATAATCCGTTGCACTATAAGTAAATGCAATTTGAAGATCGGAACTAAAGCGAACAGACTTGGTTGTTGTAGCGGATGGATAGGCTGTGGTCATTTTTTGGTTTGTAAAAGTATAAGCGAGAGAGAGAGAGAGAGAGAAGATATAATGCAGACAGAAAAAAGATTCTCCTCTTCTTTTCTCTTCCGCTTTTATATACGCATTTTCACTCAGTTATTATTTTAGTGTACATGCTATTTTTATTCGGTGGTGTGAGGCTTTGTCATGTCGCCAATAATAATGTCCATCAAGTCTCATGATCTATTTTTACCACGGAAGGTTTTCCGAAAAGAAAACAAGAAAACAGAAAATTGCTGATCCCCGCCAAACAACACAGAGAGAGAGAGAGACAGGCATCCCATTGCGTAAATAATAGACATTGGATCGTCTTTTTTTCTTTCTTTTCATTTTTATTTTTAATTGGTTGAAATAATATGGGCAAACTTCAAGATCGTCGCTTTATGCCATAGAGGAAAGGACATCAGCATGAAAAATGGGTTTGAAGATATGACACGGATTTTTACTCTTTTTGAAGGGAAATCACCGAGACTCAACGTTTCCATTAAAAATGGTAAAATAAGCCACGGTACTGTAATTCAAATTTTCGTTTAATTATTTTCCCCGCTCCGCTTTTATACCCTTTCCCTATAACTCCTATAAGGCTCACTGTGAATTGTGGTATACATCAAGTAAGAAAAAGAAAAAAGGAGACTTTGGGAGTACGGTCACTCAATTGCACGACCAATCGAGCCATTGAACATATATAACCCATTACTCCTTTTTTTCACTATTCTTTAACAAGAACATAGAAAACTGCACGACCTTTTGTCTCTTCCTCCAAAAAATCATTGCATCCCCGTTTAGGAAATAGATCGACGTTTCGCTAGGGATCTGTGATGATAGAAACACTTCTGTTGTAAGTCCGCTTGCTGGAGTTCAACCTCCAATTGCTCGTCCAAATCAGATCAACAGTTTCTCATTTGCTAGTGTTGCCCCTAGTATACTAATAAAACATTGTAAATATTTTTGGAGCTCCTTTGTTTCACCAAAAAGGTATCACAACCAAAAACAGTGTAGGTTTGATGCCGTTTCCGCATAACCTCTTTGTATTGCTTCATGTTTTCTCGAATTCTTTTCTTTTTTCATCATAATTAGTGGCATTACGAAAGGACTGGAATCTTTGAAAATTAATATAACGCGTACAACTCGCTCATTAGCATTTTGTTCGTTTACTTTTTCTTTGGGGTAAGAGGAAGTCCACTTTATTCCTTTTCTCTTCTAGTACATTTACAAGAAATACAATAGCTTATTTTGTTCTCTTTTCTCTTTTCAGGTTTGTATTAAAGCGATATTGTTGCTGCCAGTGATGAAGTGGAGTGTTCATAAGTTTGAGACCGGGGATTGGCGTTCATGCCATTGTAGCGATTAGTGGCTGAGAGTTGTTGTTGCTGTGGATGACTTTGTGAATGCGATACAGATACTAAACCTCCGGTTGCGCCTGATTTAAAAGAGCGGTATCTTGCACGGCCCACATCGAGCACAGCCTCTTCAGGCACAGATTCCAGAAACTCTTGGTGAACGGATAAAGGAACACGCATCAAGGCCTCGGATTTCAGGATCGCACCATAGTTTTGAAAGATAAAGTCCAGAACAAGCAACTTTAAACCTGTCTCCTCAGCGAGGATAGCGGTTTCAAAGATGAGCCCGCAGCTTTCCACGGAAAGATGACGACGATATAGACGTTCACAGCAAAGTTTCTTAAGTCGGGTAAGAAGATACATATTGGCCAAGACCAAGACTTCGCACACAACAGGCCACGGCTCATTTTCGTCCAGACAATCTGTATATAGATATTTTACAAAGGCCATCACGACATTGTATGACTCTGGAACTTCCAGTTGCCGTTCCAACGATTCCGCCATGCCTGATCTGTACATATTTTGAAAATGAGGCCAACGTGCGATTAAAATGACCTGATGAACGTAAATTTTCTGCCCATCGGAAGGAATAATGACGAAATCAGATAGCTCTGGATTGTTTAAAAGTCTTGCAAAGTCATTGGGGAAAGGGCGAGGAGCGACATCGTATAAGCCAAGTGATTCTCCATTGATAACCAACGCATCCCTAAATCACCGGATTCGGTGTTAATCAAAATCAAGGCCACAATACTCTTCTTTTTTTTTTTTTTTTTTGGTTTTGGTTCTTGCCCTCTACTTGCCGAAAGTGGTCATATCCCTGTGGCCGATAGGGATCGGTGTTTCCAAGAAAGAGAAGGTTATTGACATCACCTTTTGTGCTACTCTCGCTGACGACAGTAAAATAATTCCAACCGCCAATTTCAAAATACCCGCCGCATTCTTGCCTAGTCCACTCGAGCGTATCGAGATCCAACAGCCATAGGCTGTAGGCTGCCTCGGAAGGATCATTCAACTGCTTATTATTGTTGTTATTTGGCTGGTTTTTGGGAAGATATCGGCCAAAGACCAATAATTTTCCGCATATGGTATCGCAAAAGTGTTGACTTTTCATCAACACCATCTTTGATCCAGACTGCGAGTGTGCTCCTCCTAGAACAAGGTGCGGCGTATAGGGCAATGCCTTTAGATGGATTACATACAAATCGGAAACAGTGTGTCCATGTTCATCCTTGCCGCCGTAGATATACATTTTCTGATCTACCAATGTCGCCGAGTGGTTATACCTTGCCGGCATGTCCTTGTACCTTGTCCAAGTGTATGTTTTTAGATCAAGGACGCTCAATTCCTCTAATACGTAGGTACCTTATCGTTTTATAAGGAAAACGGACAAAAGAAAGAAAAAGTGAGGTTTAAGTTAATAAAGGACATTTGGGCATACTTACAATCCGTACTTTTAGCGAAACCGCCATAAATAAATAGTTTATCCTCAAAGACAACGGCACTATGTAAATAACGGGCAGGGACAATTCCACGAATATGGGGTTGCTCCCATGTCAGTGTGCATAGATTAAAAATATGGATATCATCACAATATTCCTGAAGGTCATTGCAACCGCCTTTGACACGTATAATAAAGAGAAAGATAGGATGAGCGAGCGATAGATTAGTTAACGCCGTTATTATGTGTTCTAACCAAATATAATGATGCAATTGTTCCATCGTGTTGCTGTATGACCGTAGCGTTTACAGGGTGGTGTTCCTTGAACGTTCTACAAGGAAAGGGGGAAATCGGTGGATTTAGCGATGAGATTGTCGGAAGGTTTTTTTTCCTTACTTGGATAGTTTCCCACTGCATGTCGCATAAATTCAGAACGTGTAAGTCGTTCGTAACATTTCCTCCGCCCCCAAAGACAAATAGTTGATGATCGACTTTGACAAACGATGGTTTCCAAAGGCCTACAACATTTTTCCCCACTGTTCGAATCGGTTGACCTGATTTCATTCTTATAATTCACAGCGCCTTTTTCTTGTTTCTTTTTCTTTCTTTGTGTAAGGGATTATCGAAAGCAAAGCGGAAAAATAAATGAGTAAAGAGGAAAAGGAGAAAAGAAAAAAAAGCAATAAGCAAGGAAATAAGGAAGGGAAAGAAAAAAAAGTTGTAAATGATCAAAAACTTGACTGTATAACAGTTCCTATAACAGCTAATTTTTCGAGTCACTGTAGGACTCGCTTAAAAACAAACCTGCTAAGTAACAAGGAAAAATCTCCCATACGACCTCAACCCTCAAAAAAACGTAACTTCAAAAAGAAAACAAAAGTAAAGAACAAGAACAACATTCAAAAGAAGTATCTCCATTAATTCCCTATGTACCTTGCCTTGATAAACCAAATGAATCCTATCTTTAATGCTTCATTACAGCTTAGGAATAAAAAAAAAGAGCAAGCAAAAATTTCGAAAACTTACAATAGCATCAATCAAACTCATGTCTATTGGCTCTGTTATGCGCCACTATTTCTTTGGGGTGAAGCAGGGTTTAGAAAATTTATGTGTCACAGATTGACTTAGGTCTTAACAACGGTAGATCTACGCAGCGTTGATGTTAATAGGCTGCGGTCTCAGTGTCCCAGAGTTATTCAACCTTATTATACCTACCCATCACCTAAACTCTCCGCTTAAACTTGCAACAATGCATATATCACATGTAGAAGACTTATGCCTCATATCATTGAGACGGGGATAACTATTAATGATTAAAGCACCAAAAAGCAGCCTTACTATACAAAAAAAGCGAACTCCAGGCTGTAGCAAGAATAGATGGAAAAAATTTGGTACTAATTAAAAGTTCCTGAGGGTTCAAAAAGGAACTTTTTGCATCGGATTAGATTATGTATTGAGAACAGTATTACAAAGTAATCGTCTTGCCAGCTATCATACGTTTCGTTGATAGTTCTTTGTTCTTCTGATGGATTTCTTTTATTCATCATTTAGAATTCTCTCCATCTTTATTCTGTATTGGACGGTCATAGACCTTATTTTTCTATATCGCTATAATCATGGTGTCAATGATCTTTGGTTCCATTTCTTCTTTCTTTCTTCTTCGTGTTCAATTAGGCCACCAAACAAATGTGGCAGAACTGATACCGAACCAATATTTCAAACCAAACTTTGGTTATATCTTTCTTTACTCAAAGAAGCAATCCGCAAGTGAAAGCCAAGCTGCTGAGAAAATCCGTGTAGTTCTTGCTAAACGAGGATGATACCATCCAGGCTTCAGAAAGTCTAAGCTGACGACACCAAAGAGGCAGTTCATACTTTGTTTAAATCGGACTTAAAGTATTCAGGGAATACTGGAAAGGTCAAAAGGACAAAAACGCAAATTAAGGATTCGAACGGACGAATAATTAGGCATTCACTGTACGATGAGATCTGACTTAACCACGTAAGAGCAAAATAAGCTGGAACGTATCCAAAGCCTTTTATCCAGTTCATTTTACAGAGAAAAAGTCAAAAGCTTTGCTCAAGATTGTAAAGGCATACAGCAAACACAAGCTTCAAAGTCGTAATCCAGACAGACCTTACATTCAAAAAAAGAAAAGGATGTTGCACTGCGTTTAGCAAGGATGTCATGTGTCCACAATTGCGGGGGAACTGATAATGGCGAGCCACAAGCGTTTCATGCAAGAACCGGTCCCTTAAGCGGAAGGCTCCTGAAAATCCCAAGCAAACGAGTGTTGTCAAACCCTTGTTACCCGATATATGTCAAAGCCGTACTTTTGTTTCGTGGAATCCAAAATGTTGTCTCTCTTATCAGAGATACCACTTATATCGGGTCTTTCTTTGTTAATTTTTGCTTTACGAGTCTTTTTCCTATCACAGTCTGCGTTATACAACATTTGCATAGATATCCGGAAAACGAAGGAAAGTGATAAAAAGTCTACGTTCAGTTTTTGAGGCTTTATGGTAATCGATTCCCGAATTGAATGCACAGCAATTTAACTTTCACGGCTATATCAAAGTCGTTTCCTCCGCCGCAGAACAGTACGAAACCGGAATTCGGTAACACTATTCTTTCCTTGTCTTGCATCGTAATAATTGTATGTCATATATACGCTTTTAAACTGCTCCTCCTTTCTTTCTGTTTCATTTAGGCTCTTTTGGACTTTCCTTTGCCCGGAAAGCGAAGATGTAAGGCTTGAAGGACCCACATAAGGTATAAGAGTTTTCGAAGCCACCGTACTTAACAGTAGTTGAGTATCTGTACAGAATAATCTGTAAGAAAATGGTATCCCAAAGAGACAACTTATAATAAGAAAAGCGGACTCCAGCGACACGAAAGACGCGTCAAACGCGCAGCAAACATAGGTAGAAAAAGAAAGTAAAGGCCACCCGAAGCAAAGTAAATGAGATATAGACAAACACGCTGCATAAAGACAACGGCAAACCGTTCTTTTCCATCTTATTTTTTAAAGAAGCTTTTTTCATTTCTTTATTACTGTTTCATTTACAGTTTCTTATTCTGTAATAAGGATAATCTTCTCTCGTGTTCATTGCCCCCAATCTATGGTAAGTGGAGAAAGGAAGCATAGGTCTGGACACAAAAGAGTTATTGACTGACCTTAGGGCCTGTATTCCTGTGCGGTTTATCTTTGATCATAAAAGAAATTGAAAAAAGACGTCTCCAACACAAAAAGGAAGCATTGATCTCACTCATGACACTGGACGTATTCCATCTATTGCAATAAAGATGGACACATATTCCAGAATCAAAACGAGTTTCCAGTTAGTTTTTTATTCTTTGGAATATTTAAGAAAGAAAGAAGAGAGGAAAGAGAGAGAGAGAGAGAGAGAGAGAGAGAGAGAAGCCTTTCATACCGATTTGATCTGTTACTGTTCCATTGATTCACTAATTGACAGAGGAGGGACTTAAAACGATTGGTCAATGAGGATTCGGTTACGTGTTCCCCCCTTTCTTTTCTCTCTCTCTCTCTCTTTTTTTTTTCTTTTCCCTGCTTGTCCCCCTTCCAAATGATCTTTACAAAACAAGTCAAGTTAAAGCTAAACAATCAATAACTATCTTGTTTTCATGGACATGAAAAAGCAATAAAAGAAAAAGTTAAGCGAGAGGAGAAGGAGAGATATGTGCCCCGTGACATGACAGGTCTTATCACATCTTGTCTTTTTTGTCATGACATTAAATTAATTGTTTACGTGTGTTGTCTACTGATCCGTACAGGAAATCATCCCATACATCCTCCAAAAGTGAAAACTTTAAAGTAAACGACAACGCGTCTAGGGGAAAATTGTTGACCAGCAAAGCAGATGAGAGAAAAAGAGAAAAAAAAATGGGCTCCATGTCAAACACGCCAATACAAGGTGCATCTTATATTGGTTTGTACTTAACAACAGCAAAGTGCGTCCCTGTCATGGAAAGGAAAGCAAAAGAAATAAATTTGGGGTGTATATGCCCTCAAGCAGGCTTGTTCTGTGAAGCATATCACTTGGCATGGTGCTTGACAAGAGATACAAACAAAGAAAACTAGGCTATTCCTTTCTTGTTATTAGAGAGAAGCTTTTACTAGATACTCTGAAATTTGTTTATAAGAAAACCTCGGTTGGTTTCAAGGCTATTGTACCAAAAGTTGTAGTCGCTTCCAAAATTTGAGCGAGTTCTTAAGTAATGACGCGCTTAGAGTCTTTATCGGAAGCAAATGAGGTGCCTATACCATTGGCAGACGGTAATTACTTCAAATCAAGAAATCTAGAAGACAATTAAATAGAGAAGACGACTTTCAATAGGGTTAATTCGTTACCCGAATCAGTGTATTATTTCTTTAATCTACAGTTTACGGTAAGAAAAACACATTGCGAGAGGCTAAGGTCGCTGAACCGCGTAGCAGTGTTTTTTATACTCAACATCCTGCATAATTGATTATACACGATGCTCTGTAGTTTGAAAGGAACTTTCCTGCAGTGGAAATACTGTGTTACATATGTATATAAATGTGCTCTAGCTTAAGCGATCTTACAATTGACTCGAATAATTTTTAGCAATCATTTAATGCATTGGCCTCTATCGCAAAAACCAGTATCTCCACAAGGATAATGATTCACAACGTTATCGCAAAATCACTTGTGCGTTTGCTTTACTTTTGCTAAAGCTAGACAACATTAACATTGTTACAATTAGTTCTTCAAACTATAACTATTTATATGAATATACTCAGCCAAAAAAATAATAACTCTCCATTCTTTACTTTCTTGCGCCTTGATTCACAATTGGTTTGACCGACATCAGGAAGGAAATACCGCGCACAATTCTTGTCGCTGAATGCAGATCGTTGGGACTCACATTTCTTTTGCATGGACCCTTGGGATGGAAGAACCAATCGAATCAACCATCAAAGCGGAAGAAATGAAAGAAGACAATATTTAAAAGTGCATTATCTGGAAACATCGTCTGTAGGATTGTTTTGCAGTCTTTCATCAGACATAAGAAAGATATAAATAGAGAGGAAGTCGATACAATAAAAAGATCATCTTTCCACAGCCTCTTATTTTATTATCTCATTGTTTCTTTGACCCTCTGTGAGTTTAAACAATTGGATACATGACAATGACTTGTGTCGTCGCTGAATCCCGATTCCTGGGATTCGGACTTCTTTTGTGTTGACCCTGAGATGGACGAACGAATCAGATCGATTGTCGAACTGAAAGAAATAGAAGACGATGTTTGAGATTAGATCATCACGAAACATCTTCTATCGAATCGTTACCCTCGAATAAGTTTTGGAAATAGAATTGTTTTGCCGTCGTCCGTCAGACACAAGAAAATATAAATAGAGAGGAAATCGATACAATAAAAGAATCATCTTTAACAATCCTTATTTTTATTATCTTAACGTTTCCCTGATCCACTGCAAGTTTGACCGATTGACTACGTTACAGTGATTCGGAATAAAACTCAGATCCAAGTGTCGTATCGATCCCGATCTGAAATATACCAAGCAAGATCTACAAGGATGATAGACTAAATATAATAATACAATAAAACAAGAGAAGATAGATCCCCTTTATTCGTTTTGCTTTCACTGATATTTATAATGTCTAATTCTATGTCTATTGTTGTAAGCTTGACTTGAGGTGAGTCATGGAGAGTGTTGTTTGTGTGACAATTGTCGCAATGGCTCACGTTGAAGGAAGTCGTGCTACCAAGTAGCATAGTTGTACAAAAGGTTTCTAAAAGAGGTAAAAGGTATACGACACAAGTGTCGTACTTCTTTTTGGCTGATCCAATCAATGGCCACGGAAGTTCAGTTGAATAGCAAGAGATAAAACAAACAAGAAATGAAGAATAAAACGAATGATTTTATTGCTTTCTAGTTCTAGGATATTTATACTAAGTGGTTTTCTACAGTTTCCTTCATTTTGATCGTTGGTGAGTCATGGAGAGTTATGCCCTTGAGTAACAATGGTCATCCATGACTCACAGTGAAAGCATTTGACGCACAGAGAGAAGTGGTAGTACTAATGTACACCAAAAATGGTAAAAAGGTGATACAAGGAAATATGCTACTGTCGTGCGCGGTATTTTCTTCCTGATCTGGGTTTTCTTCCTGGCAAAGGTCAAACCCACTGGGGATCAAGGGTAACAAAAGAAATAGAGAATAAACGGATGATAATCTTTATTGCTAAACAAATCTATGGATATTTATATTTTTTCT
>JNDP01000922.1:0-77503 GCA_000696975.1 Apophysomyces trapeziformis B9324
TGGCATATACCGAATCCCTATGGTGAACACGTTGGCGGCATCCTTGTCCTGGTTCCGAGTCAAACTTTCCTAACACTTGTTGGGAAGGTTTGGCACCAAGCCTTAGGGTCCGGGCCTAAGGGTTACAGGTCTATGAAACGGTCCTATGGGAACGGTCCTATGGTATGGGCTATGGTACGGCCTGTATCTGGGCCTAGGGTTAGGTTTTTAGGCCCTGAACCCTAAGGCTTGATCGGAACTAGGGTAGTGAACAAACCTCGACCGAGTGAAGACCTGAAAGCTAGCAGAATCAGACAACGCAAACCGAAGCACGGCAGGCCGCCTTTCCACCGCTGGTGTTGCCCCATCTTCGTATGTGTCACTGGGCATACAGTATAGGCAACGACATGTAAATGTAAATCGATATTGACAGTCTTACAGCTTTATACTAATGCTTCTTTACTATTATCGGCTTTGATACAGTGTGGATGCCACAACAAAACCAGGCATCCACACTGTATCAGGTCTTAACCTTTTTTTTTTTTTATTTTCTGTAGAGGCCCTTGTCAGACACATACAAAGGAAGATGCGCGGTGATGCCTTGGTGGATCGGCTGTAAGTCCTGTTTGTGTTTCATGGCTTGTGTTTGTCTTGATCCTTGTCAAAGGCTAGTTTCTCTGGGATCCCGGAGAAGCCGGCTGGTGCAAGGTCATGGTGACCTGGCTTGGTCATCATGGCTGGTCAGCTCCTCTATCGGGAGCTGGCTGTGCGGGATCTTTAGGACACCGGCTCCTAGTAGCCGGCAGGGAGTCTTTTGGGGCATGGTTAGCTCCACATCAAGGTAACCAGTTGACACAATGCATCTTTTAATTCTGTGTTCTACTGGTATGCACTAGTGGAGTTAGCCAATGCTTCAAAAGATTCCCTCGTCCTAAGGATCGGCTGGCGGACGGGGTCGAATTTGGTAGGGGCGCGTTCCCGTCAGACATGGTAACCATAGGGTAGTAGTAGATTAGCCAGGATACCTTTTCATACGTCAATTGTATATCCAATCAGTCAGGTCAATAAATACCCAACATATTTTGTATCTAATTCTTTTTATTGCGTCTGTCAGTATAGATATCGCCTTTAAACAGTTTGTCTGAGATGAAAAAATTACTAAATATCAGGAGTTCGCTTTCGGTTCTCTCGCTGTGGAAAGATTTCTTTCCAGCTATCAAAAGGTCTAGATGAGATTTATCCTCCTGCTTTCTCCCTTTTTTACATGTTACGTATTGGAAAACCTGCAAAGCTAAGGGAAAAAGAAGTTGTTTAACTGTTTTACTAGAAAATAATTTATTTCGCTATCTAAAAGACTTTCGGTAACAAAGACAGTAATTATTTGCTATATACAACCCCTTTCCAATCGTTTTATCCACCTATCCTCAGCTTAGTTTGCAACTCTATCCTAATCGGACCATATTATTGTCCAACACTGATACCTTTGTTACGGTTAATTCGCAATCTTATTGAACCTTATTTTGACTAACTCTTAGCTTTGTTCTAGCTTTGTTTTGGTTCAGCTTATGTCTCATGCAGTCCTATTATCCTTTGATATCCTTATATCTAAAAGTCATTATAGTATACCATCTTTTTGTTAGTAAAACGATATATCAGCTATTAAAGATATTACTTACAACAGGTTTTGCATCTCTTTCTACCCTATAGATCTGTATTGAATTTATAGAGGTAATACATAGAACAATACATTAAGCGATATATAAATACATATGGAGTCTGCAGATAGACGATCGGAACAAGACAACAGCAATGTAGCTGTTCGATTTATTTTCAAAGGATTTTATTGTCCGCTTTTCTCCTTACATTTTATCAAGCATATATCGGAGCCAAGGTATCGCATTCGCTTGTAGTTGCGAGGTCCGGCTTGGCATCCACATTGAGCGTCTATAAAATCCCATCATTGCCTTCTTAATCGAGGAGCTTTCCCTACAGATGACATACAGAGACTGCGATATGATTACCTTACAGTACTTGAACAAACAAAAATAGTAGATACAAGTGTTAAATATTGCCTATAAAAGGAATGTTGTCTGCAACAACTCTTATTTGGCAAGCTGTAAATATCACAAACTGTACGTATTATAACCAGAAAGTTTTTTGAGAATGTGCCTGGATCGTAATCAGCTTTGATCGCAAAAGTACTTGCTATTGAAGTGTTGTCCATTGACCTGCAGATATTGATTGCAAAACGTTTCAAACATTGTTGATAAAACGTCGTTCGGTTAGAGATCTGGACTGAATTATCTTGCCGCTTGTAAGAAGTGCAATTAAGAAGCTCAAAAAGCAGTTACCGTAAGCTAGAAAAATTTTATTTGATTTTGAGAGAATTGCAATAAAAGGTATATGAGCACCTTCGTCATGACTTTGGGCATCAACAGCGATTTCAAATTTACAGCCTTTCGAACTGAAATGATGATATATGGATTCTTATTCAGAATAGACCATATCTCTGACAGCTTAGTCTCTTGTGATGAGTTTGTTTACTGAAAGATGTGACGATCACTTCGAACCTGCATCAAAACTGCATTGACATTAGAGCTTGAAAAGGGCGGGCCTTAACTCGGACTGGGCCGCCATATCTGGGCCATATGTTGGACCGAAGCCGGGTAGTCGGTTCATATACAGGCCGGGATCAGGGCCAAGCCTGGCCCAGTTACAAGCCCTAATTGACGTTGCGTAATCTGGACGCGCATTGCAGTCATCATGTTTATAAGACAGTTGTCGTCGAAATGTTTGGATTCTGTAGGAAAATCAATGCGTAGATAATTTCCGGAATGATTGCACTTGATATTGATTTTACAACAGTAAAAGACGAGGAGGATCTTGGTGCATGAGGGTAGCATTCGTCATCTAGTCAATAAAGTCAGAAACAAAGCTGCAATTGAAATCCAACATTAGTCTCGAAAGGCGGGGACGTTCGGCCCGTTCTGAAACGTGCGTTGTCTTTCTTGGATTTACAGACAAACAATATATAAAAGCGAGCCTGTGTTTCCGTAATTACGAAACAAAGACCTGAATCATGCTATCTACCTTGAAGAAAACGATTTTATCACGATTACTAATACGACCACCTGTTGAGGATGATCCACGTTCATTAAGTTCCAGGAAAAAAGCTATCATTCTAGTATGCTTAGGATTGGTTGCCTCCATCTCTGGATTTTCAAGCACTATCTACTTTCCTGGTAATTTTTTTCTGGATGTACTTATCATTACACAATGCTGATATCCTAGCTTAAAGGTATACCAACCATTACAGAAGATTTACATGCCACCCCAATAGCAACAACCTTAACAGCCGCCTTGTTCGTTCTCTTCTTGGGAATTGCCCCTGTTTTTTGGGCATCCTTGTCAGATTATTATCGCATGCGCCGTTTTCCACTGATTATATCAGTGCTTATATTCACTGTTGCATCTCTTGGTTCATCATTTGTAAGCAACATCTGGGCGTTGGTGGTTTTACGTTGTGTTCAGTCTATCGGCTCTTCATGTGGGCAAGCTGTAGGTGCAGGAGTAATCGCTGTAAGTATAATGCAATTCTTTTTGACTGACAGAAAGATAACCACCAAACTTAATATGCTTAGGATTGTTATCCAATTGAGCAGCGAGGAGCAGCTTTTGGCAAATTCTTTTTTGGCCTATTCATTGGTCCTTTGCTTGGTAAAGAGGATGCTTTGTTTTATGATATATAAGATATTCATCGAATTGTATCAGGTCCTATTGTCGGCGTATTTCTTATTATGAGCCAAGAAAGTTGGCGAGCAGCATTTCTGTTCTGTTTTGCTTTCGGTGCTTTCGTATTTCTCCTGTGTTTCTTCACTTTGCCGGAAACATACCGCGACGCAAAAAGATTTGATGTTCAGTTACCTACCAAGACACACGAGGAAAAACGAATGGGCAGCCATGCCACTGTGATCGATGGCGACTCGAGCGACAAGGTCGATACAACTGGCGGCAACAAGCGTAAATTGAACTTATTTACTCCTTTTCTCATGCTCCGTCATCCGTTCGTATTTATGCCGTCTTTCGTGAGTGGTGTCGCCTTCGGTGGTATGTTTGCAGTGGAGACTATTATTCCTGATATTTATGAAGCGAATTATGGACTCAACTCGTGGCAAACAGGTGAGGAGTTTAGAGAATGTGCCCGCAATCTGATTTTCTTCCGATATTAGGCTTGAGTTTCCTGGGTGCTGGTGTAGGAAATACACTTGCGACTATCTTTAATGGCTATGTTTCCGATCGTTTACTGTTACGATCAAGAAAAAGAAGAGGAAGTCCACTGGTAGAGGACCGCTTAACAGTAAATCTTTGGCCCGCTGGGATAATATTCATGCCTGCAGGTCAATTGCTCTTTGGTTGGATCACTGAACGAAAACTATCCCTATGGGGGGCTATCGTTGGATTTGGCTTGCAGTGCTTTGGAATGAATCAAATATTGACCGCCACATCAGCGTATCTGGTAGATGCTATGCCGGGTGAAAGTGCCTCAGCAGCTGCAACAGGCAACCTCGTACGAATGGTCATGGCTTGCATTCTTACACTTGTGGCGAATCCACTGGTGGCAGCCATTGGTTCTGGTTACACGACCGTACTACTTGCCGCTCTGTCATGGCTTTCAATGATTGTCTTATTTTTCCTAGTCATCTGGGGGGAAAAATTAAGGAAATGGAGTGGTTTTACAGAAAACCATTAACTACCTGTATTTTTATTATTTAACATATCACCCGTAGCTCTCTCCCTAATAATACTATTTTTGATAAATTTGGTTAAACAGAATGTTCATGAATAGTGCATGATTAGCAACAAGCTCTATATGAAGTTTTCCTACTTTGTAGGAGGAGAGACAATTAGTTTCGTGAGTTTGCCCGTTTAACGAGTGCACCTGCAGGAGCAGGCGGGCTAATACAACACTTGTCGAGGACTGAAGCTATCGAGACGAGTGATATTGTGTGGAAAGGGATAAGATTGGCCTATACCTACCGAGTATGAGGCAGGAAAATATGTAGGCAAGCAGATGCTTCGAGGCATATGCATTATAGGCTAAAAAATGAACAGAAATGAAGCCATCTCATATAGGTCGTCAGCCCCAGTTTCTCCGATACTGCTTGTGGGAAAAGAAGTAAGAGTTCAAAACATAGTTTTTTTTGGATCTATAGTAGACGCTTTGCGTCGTTGGAAGTAATTAACACAGTTTGGACTGCAGGCATACGTATCATTTTTTCTCCCTGGATAAACTGCTCTCACCAGAGAGCATTTGTCTATGAGCTGAGGCGCTTGTCTATGACGGATATATGCAAAAACACGACCTCTCCGCTTCTAGATCGTTCCACAATCAAAACATAGGCCACTTTGGTTCGTAGAATGTATACTGGGCAAATACATAAAAGGTAAGCAATATTCTTCCAACGAGTCAATAGATGTGTGAACATAAAGCCTTGAACTGGCTAGCAATCATGCATACCGTATTTTTCATAGACATGCTTGTACCATAGCATGTTAGATATCTGTGGCAAACATCTGGTCATAAGGGCAAAGAAATCCACAAATCATCTAATTGAACGTACAGCATAAGACAAAGATAAAACGAAGGAGGAAAGGGGAGAAACGAGTCGTTTTGTCAATGGAGGTCATGAAACAAGCTGGCCGAAAAAGATCCAAGATGACTGGAAGCACCGTATGAAGAAAAAAAGCTATAGTCAAGTCATGATGCACATATCGGTGGAATGTTCACTTGCTTAAAATCGACATATGCTATGTGCATCAGCTGCGAAAGCACGATAAATTAACCAACTTGCTATCCAAATGTTCGGTAAATCGATCAATATCCGAAACCCTCTGTACTTTTACTCGTTGATTGTCCACATTACCGTAGTAGGTCATTATTAATCAGCTTATGTATCCTTCTGAACTGACGCAAACATTTTCCTCTGCCAATATAAGCTGCCATAATACAATAACAGCGATAACTCCACTGATTTTTCTCATTCTATTCCATCTAGCTGGATTTTCAATGAACGCGTCATACAGTAATAAAGTCATGCCTTTTGTTGTGATTTTTTACCTTTGATATAACAAGATTTGGGCCGTGGATAGTAAAAGCCTGGCCCCCTTTTTGAACTTTGAGCAATTTTTTACGGCACTGCTTGCCCAAGATTTATTTCCCCGTCAGCGGAAAGCTATCCTTTGTGCTGCCGCAAAAGCCTCTACCTTCGAGTTCTCGTTGCTGCCGGACAAACGTTTACTTACCCGCGCAGCCAATAATATCAGCCTATGTCACGATATGCCGTAGACCACACCGAATGTATCGTCATTTTGATTTCATCAAGAGCACGTTTCGCTCCTTGGCATTCTTTTTTGAATTGAAGGTTGGTGAACAGTGATGGAAATCGTTCCATACGGAAATGTTTTGAAATATGCGTCCTATAAACAAACTGCATACTTAACTAACAGATATAACACCAAAGAAACATGGAGTATGTAAAGTGGCACGGGTGGAAAGCCAAACTGTCCAATGCTTAAACTTTCTCAAGGTATTTCTTTTGCTGGTATCCAACATGGAATTTATCTCCTGCTTCTTATGCTTTTCGGATGTTACATACTGAACCTCTCATAGCATTGGATTCATTCTGATGGCTTACGGTCTCTATGTCTCGCAGCAAACAGTTTATTGTTGGGCTCCATGGGCTACTTTGTGAGGGCACAAGGATAATGGCAAATGATTTTTTCTGACATTAGATTACATCCTATTCCTAATTCTTGTAACTGTTGTCAAAAGATCCAACATAGAGAATCCATTACTTTGTGCTTTCTGAAGGTGCTGGCATTTTAACTCGTTTAACCAGTCGTCACCGTACAATTCCTCACCCGCCAAGATGATATCTCTGCAACATACTGCTTCTTCCGGTTGATTTTCTGGATCCATACTACCATAGATCGTTACGGCCAATGCAGCTAACATCTGATCGTATTCGCCATCTGGTGTTAAATATTTATGGAGGAAAGCTCCATCATTTCGGATAGTGAAATTTTCATCCGCCAAGGAATCCAGCCCTCGAGCGTGTGAACCTGAAGCTGTTACAGAAGGATTGAAAGGCTCCTGCAACGTGTTCCGCTGCCGTTCACCGAGTAAGATATCCTGTAGAAGATCAAACTGCGCTGCGATATGCAAAGCCGCTTCCGAACCCTCCACTGTAACGCTTGTCATGCGTCTTCCGCCGTTACTTCGAGAAGAATCTGACAGATAGGGAGCTCGTTCATCGTCTGTGCAGCTGCTTTCCTCGCTGCAATTATCACTGCTATCAAGACTTGCTGTGTCGTCGTCATAAGAGTCGTTACTGACTTCATCCTCGAAAAATAACAGATTCGGCTGAGAAACGAGCCTGCGCTGTCGGTGAAAGAAACTTGGCCTGCTGTTTACATGTTCAAAATGAGCAATACTTCCATCCTCAGGAGCCTCGTCACTATCTGAATCCTCGTTGGCAAAAACCTGTTGCTGTAATAAGGTGTTGAGCTCACGGATGTGGGGTTGTTCTATGGAAGTGTTTGTTCGACCCCTGTTTTCTGCTAACCGATGCTGTATTTCTCGCGTGCTGTATCGAAGGCGAACTTCGTCTTCACGGAGTGTATTTCTTGCGGAATGGAAGGATGAACTGAATGAAGAATTCCTGGCGGGTGAGAAGACGAAAGGCATAGGAGAACTCGTGTAACTCGATTTGTGACCATAAAAGCGGTCCAACAACCCGATGACGATTATAAACGCACTGAAGCCAACTTCGTAGCACCAGTTCTTATTACGATTTTTATATGCTTTGAATGAAACAATGATAAGGCATGTAAAGACAGGTTAAATTATAGCCGACATCTTAATACGAGAACTTCGAGAACATGGTATGCCCTATCTGGTTTAATGACATTGCCTGCGATACCTAGATAAGTTTACCATAATGACGCTATGCTTATCGTAAATTTTGCAGTGTCCCCAAAATCGAGGCAAGAAACTTTGTAGCTCTCTAACTACGCTTGATAGTTACATATTGCATAGATAGAACGCGAGTGTGAAGCAAGAAGTGCAATGTCTGGGCTAAGATCAAGTCAGCTCGCGACCACTGACATTGTCCGTTTGCCTGCTTGTATAGATAAGAATCAGAAAACTCTATTAGTTGTTTCTATCATTTTGGATCATCTTCGATTGTTGTTACTGTTCGTGTTCGCGACCGCATAAATGGAGTATTGATCGCAAAAACGCTTCTAACGTTGTTGTACGCAGGACTGTCATGTCCGATATCCTTAATGACCTGAAAGTGAAGGAGAACTTATTAGTTTATTCTGTTGTCAACGCAGTTCAGCCAATACACAAAATCTCACAACCTAGCCACACACTTGGTCCAATAGATGGTTTTAAGTTAAGGATTGCACCACTTGTCTTTGGTGGGGTAAGACGGACAAACGTTCGTAAACTAGTCTATATACCGCATGGAAAATAAAACCGGACAATGCTGTGATAGAATTCCAAACATCAGACGTAGACAATACGCAAACTGAAATTATCTAGTTTTCAGGCCATGTCAACAATTCATCATTCGCAAAATATCTTGCTGTCAAGCAAGCTTTCCATTGCTAAAATCCTTCTATTCCTTCGTTTGCGGGTGCGGTTTATTGTAGCATGTTGCGAAAGGTGGATGCAAATGTTTCTGATTTTTGTTCGCGTACACTATTTACATGGAATTGCAGTAAAGGCAAGAAGTGACCATCAGAAGCCACCACGACCGCCACGGAATCCACCGCGACCGCCACGGCTGCCACCTCCAAATCCACCACGAGAACCGCCACGGGCGCCACCACGACCACCACCTACGTTAAACGGGTTCATATAGGAAGTTCATACAGCAAGAAATCACTTACCGCGGCCTCCACCAAATCCTCCGCGGCCACCGCCACGGGCACCACCACGGCCACCTCTGCCCCCACGTCCTCCGGCACCACCTCCGCGCTTCTCAACTTTTCCTTGCAGACCAGTAGGCTTTCCAGCTATTGATTGCTGATAAGTATTCCACTCCCAACCATTCTATAATTTACTAGTACCTTTTCCAGCAGCTTTAGGTTTAGGCAAAAAGCGTTCCAACGGCAAAAGCTTGTCAGTGCCGATGTATACTTTATCGTCAACTTTGAAGGAGGTAGCAACCATTCCTTCTTGAGGCTTTACTGTAAAGTACACCTCATTCAAAGGACCGAGAATTTCATCGACTTTGCCAATCTGAGTCTTGTTTTCCAAATAAATGGGAGCGTTGAAGTAAGGAATTTTTGTGTTGATCGATTTGCAGACCAATTCTCCCTCGCAAGCGTGAACGAACGAACCCATAGCTACAGCAAGTGGTACGTTAAACAGACGATCGAGACAGGTGGTTTCGTTTTTTCGCAAATCAATTACCAACGACTTCAGCTGGAGGGCCTTGGTTAAACGATGACTGACCGCCTCGAGCACCACCACGGCCTAGCTTCAATTGTTAAAACAGTTATATATACTACCTTATTTCCCTCCACGGAATCCGCCACGACCGCCACGACCGCCTCGTTCTCCAAATCCGCCTTTACCCATTGTTGAATAGATGTATGGAATCGAAAATAAGCCAACAAAAAAATTTTCGACCACTTTAGACGCCGGAGATTGAATATCATTCCATTTACAGCTTTTGCAAAGTAATTCGCGCCACTTCTAAAATTGCATTTACGCTGATGGGAAATAAATGTGGTGCTGACATAGTGTCGTAGCAGAGTGCTCAAAGATTCAAAGAAAAAAGAGCCACGCTTTCACTGCACATAATCCAAATCTTGCAAAGATCTAATATAAGAATAACAATGATGTAGCATGTTTTTGCTACTTTACAACAATGTTCAAAAAAAATAAAAATGGAATAGAAAGAGAAGAACCGATAGATACTTCAATGTTACTGTATTCTCCCAATTTACACTAAAGGAAGGTCAGTTAATGACAATACATAAACTAATGGATGATGATTTACTACGGTAATAGGGATAGATAACGAATGAAAAAGACATAAGCTTTCGATTATTGATCGACTGACCAAAAATACTGGTCAGTCCATGCGTGCAACGCTTGTCAATTCAGGCATATAATGATTCCATCGATAGGTGGCATCATCGTTGGACATGGCTGCGTTATCCATACTGTTCTTTCAGCTCCTCTTAGATTCTTTGAGGAAGCTTGTTTCAGGACATTCATCGACAACAGTTTCCCTATCTGCACGACTAGCCGACAATCACACGTCATACCATTACGCATCTCTCCATTGATAAGACGACGTGTTGTCTTCACTCATCGTTTTATTAAGCTCTAACTATTACTGTATCCTGATTTACGTGGTCTATTGATCCTTTTACCAGTCGAATGTGTGACAAAAGTATTTCGTAAGTCCAAGTCCACAGACATGAAAAGGCTTATCTAATCACATGATCCCAGCGTAGTAAATCAATCTTCGAAGTATGAAATCCTAACAATAGGGAATGGCATGTTGGACCTTTAGTCAAAGTAATTTCCTATTATTACAACAATTCTCTTTTAATGTGATCTGTTTCAAGAAATGCACACAACCTTCAATAAAAAGGTATGCACAGGGCAACTTTACAGAGAAGCATTGGATGAAACAAGGTACCACAAATTGGATGTTGTTACTGTCATGCAGTCATTTAACCTCATGACACAACAGTTCTTGAACAACGTAGTTGAGACGTCCTTCATTGGCACAACTCTATCCTGTTCAATTGCAGCAAGTATCAGCCTCTAAAAGCAAGGATAACATATGCTTCCGGACATTCAAGACAACCTGAATTATCGAATGATTTCGGACAGAATCAAAATTAACAAACAGGTAAAACAAGAAACTAGACAAAATGCCATCATTATTCCTAACTTTGCTACTTCTACAGTCTAACGGCACTGGCAAGCAAAACATTACCAGGCAGATGGGTGGGTGGGCTTCAAACAATCCTGGGTTTCCCTGGTATTCTCGTTCTCTCCGACGCCCAGACTACCGCTAGGACACCATCGGGGTAAGTAAAAAGGTAGTATGTCATTGTCATTTACTTATAATGAATTATATTTCACGCTATTAAAATAATTCGATGTCTATTTGTAGGATCAAGTTGATATAAGTAAAATATGCTTTGCCGCATGGCTCATTTACTAATGCCGCATATAATTTCTTTCTCCTTTAGCTTGAAGAGGAGTCGCAGCAGCACAATTCAAAAAATAATATAGCAAGATCTCCTTTATTTTACTCTTACTCAGAGTAGATCATTGTTAGAATGTTGATAAAGAGATATGATTAAAGTAACTTCATCAAAGCAAGCATCATCAGAGCGGCAGAAGCATTCAGAGTATAGAATATCGCCATCAATAAATTCTAATCAATCTAGCTTGGCAACTTTGTTTCTTTGCTTATCTTGTTTTTGTCACCTCTCCCTTTGTTTTTGTAAAGGGAAGAAAAAGAGCAGCGCAGTTTGATAATGATCGTCCCAGAGAGACAGCGGCTTTGGCAATATCCCGCGCAGAAGCCAAAGCATGTTTTGAAAGATGGAATCAGGTGATTCATCACTGCTCAAACGCCGAAAGATACCTGACCATTGCAAGCTCAAGACAGATCTCCTGGAACGTAAGCAGCTCCCTAAAGTGTAGCATTGCAGGTTACAGATAGGTCTTTATGGGGTTCTGTTGCGCTTGAATTCGGTGCCATTATACTATCCTTGCCTTTTTGTTTGCATCGTCCATTTTTTGGTCCAAGAAGTAGTCTGCAGCTGTGACGGACCCGCTAGGAAATCCGGATGGCCCGATCAGCCTGTGGCCAGAAGGGTTATGGACGTAGATGATTTTTATGTGACAACCAATCATCACCGGCGCAGTCTATGTGGGCAAACTTATATGTGGAATGACCCAGATATCGTGCGGTAGCTCCTTCAGCTTTGGCCAAAGAATATCCTGCCGTCCACACAGCTAAGATGCTGTATCATACCGCATTATAAGTCTCATGCGGTCATGTTACCATTCCGGTGATGGGACCGGCCCCATTCGCCCCCATGCTGAGCAAGCATCATCATCTACAGAACGATGTTTAGAGTTTCAATATCTCGCATTTCTCCAGCAAAAAATCTGGCGGATGTCACAGTACCAGCATTTAGTAGCTTTGATGATCCGCCAGGGTATGCTTGTTTTACATCAAGTGCAAAATAATTAGCAAAATTCAATAATGACCACTAGTCCTTCTGCACTCGCTTCGCTCATTCCGTTACAGCCGCGTGCGGCTGCAGTAAATGAATTTGTGGCGACTTCTAGCATATGTTTACGGTAATATAACATATTACTAAAAATGAAGCCCTCGTTTTATTTAAGATATTCAAGAGGTGTACGTAGTGACTGATATGATATGGTGTTGGGAAACAAAGATGCACCAAGTAAGATAAATAGTCTAAAACGCGAAAAACGATCTGGAGACATAAGAACGCACATAAGTCAGTATAGCTTGTGGGCAACGATTTCAGATCGGCAAAAAAGAGCAGAATGAATATTTGAAGCCTAGGTACCTGCCTCGTATAACATAGCTTCTGGACCTTGATCTTGCATTAAAAAAATACAGGGCGAATGACAAAGTTAGCAATAGAATATGGAAAAACAGAGAAAAATCGACACTGTTCACTGAAGGTACTTGCCTACAGGAACAAAGCGATAGTCCTCCATATAAGGATCCTATCATTGAGCAATTTCGTCATATATAAAACGGGTGGAGGTCAATCAGACAATATATTTAACTACTCATTGCACTTTGGAAAGCATTTGACCCTTCGCACTACTGCTGAAGTTTCTACACAAATGCGTATTTAGTTGTCCTTCTTAATATTCTTCTACTTACTCATTGCAGCTCAATTCTCTTGACCCACACATCAAGATTGCACCCACATACCAAAATGCTACTAAGAGCAACTCGACCCTTTGGGCCTTCTTGGAAAGCGTCAGACAACAACTCTAACAAATCTATTCCTCTACTTCATTGCTGGACGTACTCTTTTCTCCTAACTAAAGACTTCTATATATCAATTGAAGACTGCTACGGTCGAACCAGCTTGCACGAAACTAGTTGTAGTACCGGCAAAACATTTTTGCGCGCAAAAATTACTCGAAAATACAGTATACTTATAGAGAGGGGCTTCGGCCCCTGCCGGTGTAGTTAAACGCCACGATTCCCAATGCAAGAACCACTGGTTCGATTCGTTCCGTCGCAAGAGTTTTTACCGCAGTCTCAACGTCGCTCTCTACCGTGTTATGCAAAATCAGCTATTCCCATGGTCGCTTCCCTACCTGTGTCTCAAATCAAATCCACCTCTGGCTAAATTTGTTCTATCATTGTGGTCTGTCGTCGTAGTTAGCATGCTTTTCTCTTGTCTGTACATTCACCCTGTAATTGAGCTGTCTCGAGCAAATATGTCTGTCACAGACGCTGTGTTCAAATAGAGACGTTATATAAAACCAACAAACTTTAAACGTATACTTATAGAGAGATAGAGAGATGTTGAAGAAAAGACCGTTTATCATCAACATACTAGCTCACTAACAGCGAACATCGTACACGTCGACCATAGCCACAAGGTATATGGCATAGTTTCCCTTGCTCTCCCTGTAGCTAATATGCATTAAAATCATTCCGGTCACCAAGCATTTACGTAAGCTTGCTGGAGTAAAGATTTCCATAGGACTCTTCACTATGACCGACAAGATGGGGGGAACCATATTCAACACTTTGTTCCCTCCACTTAAATGAATTATGTGAAGAAATCTTTGGATGATACGAAGTTAAGCCTAACGTCTTTTGGACATTCCATGCCAAAGGTCTTTTTCACAGACAAAGTAGAGGCCGATAAGCAATTTTTGGAAACGCGATTTGAATCTTCGAAGAAAGATATCCAAGTTGTGAGGTTAACTTACCCTTACAGAGATCTGCTCATACTCACTTTTCCGGAGAGCGTGACATATACCGTACATTCTATGCAACCCAGATCAACGACACTTTAACACCATTTGCTTGAGCAATTGGATGATACGGCCTACAGCACGACCGTCGAATTCGATGCGGAGTGCACTTTTAATGTTGATAGTCGTAGCATGTGGTATCCGATTGCTGTTCTTCAAGTAGCCCATCCGTCATTTGGCGCCAGGATCCTAAAGCTGTCAAAACTGAAGATTATACCACATGCTTTCCTGCAGCTCATTGCTTGTGAACGCATTAAGAAGGCAGGAAGAAATATAATAGTTTCACTGACGAAGCAACGTGCCTTCGTACCAACGGCAACACTAAGTTTTGCCGATATCTGCGCCATGGTTGTGGAGAGACGTCTCCCAAATGAGAAAAACATCCGTGAAAGCAGCAGGGGAGGCAACATGCCCTTGGATTAGATTAAATATGTTGCTTTTCATGCTTGGGTATCTTTGGAGCGCTCCACCCGAATGTCGACAGTCCCGGCAGCGATTCGAATATTAGATTGTGATTACGTTTTGTGATATGGCTTACCTGTAACGTTACTTAGCGATGGTTGTATCAGACCAGTAGCATACGTAAAATCATACAGGAAGCATAGCCAAGGCAAGCAAGCATAGATGTCATGCATTAAAATGTTTCTGATGTTTCTGATAGAATCCTTAATGGAAGAACAGTAACAAATTCGCGTGTGGGTCATAGAAATCGAACGGATTCTTTTCTCGGTGCCATGCTTCAACTGACGTCCGAAAGCCCCTGCCAGCTTTTGAACTGATTCATTACTGTATGATTTGCGGATTACAGTACTTGCGATATAGACGCCATGCAATTGAACAACTACTCCAGCTGGAACACATACCTGAAATTACTACGACATCTTCACTGATAACCCCTCATCGGAACGATGCTTCCATAGAGCGCGATAGCAATCACTCTTGCGCGCTAAGTTATGACATTGACAGGACATTATCAGAAGAACTTGAAGAAGACAAGTACGTGTTGACCGAACTTGCTGCTCAAGAAGTGGTCATTTCCTATATCGACATTGACGGACAGAGGCTGAGCCGTAGCCTTCTAGATCCCATTTATACGAAAGCACGAGATAACTTGCGTTATACAGAAGCTAATAATGCCCATAAGAGAGTGCTACAAGATGCTTGATATGCGTTAAAGCGCATTTCTCGCAAAGAAAACATGGTTGACGTCAGAAATTCCAAAGGAAACTTAGTGAGATAGTCTTTGCGATGGGCAAAAACGATTACGACAGAGTTAGCAAAGCTTTAAGACCTCAAAACGAGTTGTTCGACTACGGTACGTATAGGCAAATGACAAAACATCAAATCATAGCCTAACGATGTCGTAGTCCAACGCCATCGCAAAAAGTGGCTTCAGGCCAGAATCCGAAGGACAATACCACTTCGCAGAAAATGTTATAGCCCGGCTACAACGGCTTTATCACGCTATGACCATTGCGATGCGCACATACGGGAGACCCAGTTTTCGATAACTGTGGCTAAAGGATACCTCAGTGAATCTAAAGGAATACTGAGCCTATACCATCGGACATTTAAGGACAAACATGGCTTATGGGGTTATCGCTGCTCTAGAGGAACGAATACCTTCGAAGGAGGAATCCATCAGAGCGTGGTACAACGATTTCGCGCATTGAATGCCAGTCCAAGGTTTACCTCTAATCTACTTGTAGAATACAGGACTAAGCACAATCTGAAGGGGAAAACCAACATGACGCGTATGTAATTGTGAAGTAACACCTCCTTTAGATGGAATTTGAGAGCCGCCATGGATGCCCATATAGGAGCCATTTCGATCTGTGGTTGACGAATGACTTTCAATAATTATACCCGTCCTTAGACGACACTATCCCAGAAACATTGGCAACGATGGATCAGTACCTCTTTCGTCTTAACAGATGATAGAACAGTTCGACATATCCCAAATTCCTTTCTCCCATTATACCAGTTTCGGTTTGAAAGCGTACCAGCCGGTGGATAGCAACCGAGAAAAGCCTGATACACTTTACAAGTATCTGGTTCACAAGCAAAATACCCTTTTGCTATCGTTCCGGTCCATATTAAAGAGGAGAAACAAACATTTTCCAGACTCATCGCCCATTACCAGCAGAGCAGACTAACTTTCGACAAGTGGACTGAATTTGCAAAGAAATGGAACAAATGCGAGGCAAATTGGCTTTACTATATTCTTTAAATATCCACAGAGTTTACAGTCATACCACCAGATCTGGCAACAGGATCAAAATTGTTCGAAGTAGCAAGACCTACAACAACTTCAGGAATTGCACGCGCTTTTTGGATTGCTGCCTCGCGGCTGAAGATTGGTTATCATCAATCTTTGTACTTTTTAGATTGCAAAATTCCATACAAATGACAACGCTATTGCACTGGTCACACAATAATTGCATAAGATTGTATAGAATTTTCCTTGTCACTATGTGCTGTCCAGCATCATCAATGATTTTTCTGATGTATGTTTGTCGGCTTGTTTGAGTTTTCCCATCATGGGTATCATGCGTTCAACTGCCTTCATTGCTGGCTTGTGGAGCTGATGATAGAGTATGGGATAGCATCGAGTGGATGATTCTACTCGCTTAAAGCAGAAACGTTGATAACTGTCCCCTTTTCGGTTTCTGCTTTCATAGAGTCATACAAAAATGCGCTTACAGGAAACCCCAGAGTGGGGCTCTCCAACCTAAAACACTGAGCTATGGAAGTCGATGTCTTAAAACTGGTTTACTTGGCGTTCTTCGTTTACTCGGGACAGGGACTTTGAAGAGATTCCCAATCTTTTCTGAAGTGCCGAAGTTCTCTATAGAGTTTTTTGGTGACGTCATTTTCGTACAAATTTAGGTGTCCGTAAGAGTTACCTAAATTCCAATTGGGAGAGTGTATACTCAGTATCCCTTGCTTCTCTCCGTTGACATCTGTGCCCAGCTGCAGTAACAAAGACTGAAATAGCTACATAACTTGATTACTCAGACATGTCGGAGCGAAGAGCTTACTCACCAGCCGGTCGTGGAGGGATTGCTTTTGGAGATTGGTCAGATGACGATTTTGCCCCTCGTTCGCACGGTCGCGAGAAGTTTCGTCGGGAACGCAGTGTAGAACGAGATCGCGGTGCGTACGGCGACACGTATAATCCAAACGCTGAAGAATATGACAGATATGAACGAAAAAAGCGATCACGACGAGCTGAAACTCCACCAGAAGGTAAAAAAGATCGCAGATCTCAACAAAAAAAGTAAACTTGCCAGATTAGAACGTAGACATAAGCGACATGCTTCATTTGCTTCACCACCCCATTCTTCACGTCCGTATGGTGCAAGCAGAGGTCCCCGCGGCTCTCGGGAACGAGACTCAAGAGACTCAGACTATCACCATCAAGAAGGTGACCATTATATTCCAAACTACGAACGTGATGGCTATGTACCGGGGCCAAGATATAGCAGCATCCCAGAGCCTCCCAATGGCGGATCTGCATTTGGATACCCGGTGATGGGTAAGTTAGCTTAAACATGTTGGCGTTCTTATGTATCGACATTAAACCGCTAATGCTGGATAGATGTCATGAACCCACAGTTGGTAGGAGGACGATGGCCATCAGTAGGAAGGTAAAAGAGTTTGTTTATACGATTTTTTATCTCAAATGCTATTTGCCTGTCTTGGGAAGAATACCTCCTATCGACCCAAACCAGTTCGATTTCCTTATGCCATACAAACAGTTTTGCGAGTATCTACGGCAGACGTACCCAAGGTCTCAATTTGATGACAGTGAGCTTCAGAGTCGTTATGGGAAATACAAGGCGAAATATGCAGCACGGCAGCTGAGCCTGTTCTTTAACAGCAATAAGGATAAGCAGTGGTTTCAAGAAAAATATCATCCAACGGTATCACTTCCTCGAATTCAGGAAATGAAACAGCGACGACGGAAATATCAGAAAGAGTTTTTAATTGCACTTGAGGAAGGAAAATACGATGATATCCGATATGATGAGCAGGTCTCTCCTGACCAAGCTACGTCAAGTGACCATAAAGAAGACGGAGAGGTGGAAAAAGATAACGAAAACGAAACAGAGGTTCAGAATGAAGAGAATTTGGAATATGAACCGCATCTCATCATAAAGACAGTACCACCCACCATTCCAAGGCAAAGGATTATCGAGGTAGAGGTCTTGTTGTCAGCCAACCAGATCATTTTTTAAAGTTATTGCGTAGATGTGTCAGGAAGTCGAAGGATTTGAGTATCTTGCACTTTCAGAACCGAGCCCGAATAAGAAATTCCACCGAATTGGATGGATTCGCTTTAAAGAGGGCACCGATATTCAGAAAGCCTTTGATCAACTGCAAAATCTTAAGGTACAGGAGAAATTCTTTGCTCATGTTGCATCCTGCTAAATTCTTGTTAAAGATCGACGATTTTATATTTCATCTGGCAATGAATCGCAAAAATCAAATCCAATCCAGAGCTACGAAAACAGCACCGGAAATAGCAAATACCACGGAGCGACTAAAAGCAGATCTTCAAAATGCATTGGACTTGAGTAGAGAAATGGACAGTGACTTAGGTGACGACATCAAAGGAGCGCAGATCGTGATTAGCAGAGCAGAACATGTCATTTCCGAGCATAGTAAAAATACAGCACCAGAAGAGAACGAAGGCGATCCGTCGGATGAAGGCGATTCCAGTAACAGTAGCGAGAGTTATCGATTGAAGAAAAAGCTTGACATGCTACTTCTTTACCTCCGCAGCGTACATATGTACTGTTATTACTGTGGTATGGAGACCGATTCGTTGGAAGAACTGAACCGGAGATGTGTGGATCCTCATTGCCGTAAGGAGGTGGGATCCTCAGCTAGTAATACGAGCGACAACAAACAGGCTGCAAAGAACGATAAGAGTGGTAGGGACCGGTCCGAAGTAAACAAAATATTTACCCCCTTTTATCTCAGCGGCGCAGTGGGTGAAGAATCTGGACCAAAGAATTGCCATGAAGATCGATAAGCCTGACGGGCGGAAACTGGAAAAGATGGGTGGCCGATCATTGGAAAGGTAATTCGTGTCCCGAATTGATGATGGAACTTGGTTTTTTTTTTTCAAGTTTTAACCTATGATTCAGTGAGACCGACGCGTTTGTACAAGAACATGTGTTAAAAGAGCATGAGGCTAAATACAAGTGTAAGGTTGGTGAATGCGCCAAGGCGTTTAAGGGATTTGATTTTGTCGAGAAACATATCTTGACGAAGCATCGAGAAGAAATCACCCGTCTCAGCGAAGAAATTGAATTCTATAACAACTACGTGCGTGATCCAAACCATTTGCTACCTGTTTCGCCCACAAGCCATATGAACGTTCCTATGGGTATGGCAGGGTCAGCAATAGGCGGGAATGTAGGATTTGGTGGTGCACCATCACCGTTTATGTTACCAGGCATGAGCAACGGTATGCGACCGCCTCCAGGTCTGCCAGTGCAAGCTGCGGCGGTTGGGACACCATGGGACCAGATACCTAGAATTGGTTTTGGTGATGTTAATTGGGCCAACACTTCAGGTTCGAACAGAAGGGACCCATACAAGGCATCAGCAGGTGGTGCTCGCCGAGATACTAGGTTAGTGGTAGCGTTACAGTTCAGAATGACAGCACATTAACGGCTATGTTTATTGAAGCATGGATATTGATGAATTGATGCCACGCGATCCAAGACAAGTCAAGTCGTACGTCGATCTAGATGCGCCGGCAGAAGGAGACGCGGATGTTTCATTTTACTAATGAGAGCAGGCTGAAGACCTGGACGTCACTCTGTCTTTGATTTTATGCACCGGTTCTCAAGGCATTAAAAAACAAAGCAGCTGAAAGCATATTATGAATTTTTAAAGGATGAAAATAGCGAGACATGGGTTAAATAGCATGTTCTGTTGAGCAGTGTTTGCTTTTTGTGCCGATGTTTGAACTACATCAGAAAGTCAAGGAAAGGAATTGTGCAGAATTTCGGATATTAGCTTGCAGCGCTCATAAGCGTCTTGAACAAGTAGAACAAACTCCCCGTTGGTCGCGAATAAACAGAGAATTCGAGTCGATGTATGGCAGTGATTTACTTGTTAAAGTAGCAGAAATCTAAATATTTTCTTGATCCAACCGCGTGTACGAAGATGGACAACAAAACTCCACCAGGAGTCAAACAACGAGAGGTCATAGATAAGAAGATCTTTGTCAAACAATTTGCTTAGGCAAAGGGCAGGGGCCTGCACGGCACATTTACATTTTTGTATGTGTGGAATAGTTATTGTGCCGCTACGCGCGATCCTATGCCAGGTTGAATAATTACGCTATACCAGCAGGACTATAGGGAGTGCTCGTTTGCTGCGATCAGACCGCAAACGCCAGTATCAGGCGTTGCGGAGCGAAGCAATTAAACAGTGGAAAGAGCCATTGATTTAGGCGTCACAGCTCCACTCTTGTCAACAAACTGGAGGGACTGTCTGACCATCTGTATCAAGCGTGGTACAAATTTTTTCAGCACTTTGCTTTCGAAAAAAAGAGTGCGATCGTCATCATGCTCACTCGCTGTTCAGATGCTGATCTTGACCAGTTATCCAAAGTCATTTTTCAATGTCCTATTAGCAATGGAAAAGCTGGATTAAATGACGATCAGCGCACTCTAGTGTTATGTATTAAAACAATGAAGTGTTTCTTGACTGATGACGGGGTGAAGTTAATAAAGGTACCAAAACAAAGCCTTTTTCATGTGCTGTATTGAGATATAACCATCTCTGTTGTGGTATACAGTGGGCTTACAAGACTTTAAGAGAAAGGGTTCCAGACCACGGTACAATTCTTCTTTGATCCATTCATTGCTTTTCTCTGCTTGAACTCACGCTTTGGAATATCGGATTTTAGGGATTGGAAAAATTCCGCAGATATTAAGTGACCCTATCAATGGCGCCTTGATTGATTTAATATCTGATACTGTTGCATTTCATGAGGCAGTGGAGACAAGGTATACCATATGAATGATGACTTTATCGGCCCGCAATCTAAACTATTTGAGGCAGCAAAGTGAAGATCTTATTAGACGTGAGTTTCGATCTTGGCTATTAGCCCAGTTGGGTGACTGATAAGCGGAAACCTTAGCTTGGAAGACAGTCTGTGCATGAGCCAAAATGCATGGTTTGGTTGCTATGTATACTTTGCGAACGACTACCTCATTTCATGACACCAAGGCTCCACGAATACTTGATACTCGGTTTATCCCAATTTGGTAACCCATACATAGATGCATCAAAGTAAATTGAGCAGGGATATGCGCATGCTTTTATCTAATTCCCTTTATCTACCTGTTGTCGTCTAGTCCAAATGAAGAACAAATCAAATTAATGATAATTGGATCGAAGCTCTTCGGAAATCTATTACAGAAGCAGGCCGCTTTGGTGAACAAATCTGTACTCGATTTATTCAACGAATATGTCCTCAATATCTCCGACAAAACTAAGGATACAATGGATCTAGATCAAAATAGCACTGGTAAGCTAAAAAGAGAACCAGAACTCGTTGGATAAGAAATCTTCAGTAGAACGTCACAGACACACTCTAAGCTACATTCTAGCCCTTCCACGCATGATTCCGGCTATCGTAGAGAGTAAAGTGAAGGGGACTCTAAAAATCCAATACTGATAGATGGCATAATAGAAAGCTGGATCGAAATCTTTGATCGGCTGTTTCACGATATAACTGCTGGTACTATATTCCTACACGAACGACATAAAGAAGCCTCATTAGTAAAACTGGGTTCAGGGTAATGCATGACAGGATAATGCGAGAAATTCCCACATTTACACGTAAAACAGGGATACCGTAAGCGTAGCTAGTATCTTTCCTCGCTGGCTTTCTTCTGTGGCCTTTGACCGTAACGGAACAGTGATGAAACATGCTTTGGATGTCGCTGTGCTACTTGACACAATGGCCTACGACCCACGGTTAAACCTTCAGTATCTTATTCCGGTAATCGTAGTAATGCTGTGTTCGCTTTCCTATATCTTACAACAACATCATAGACCGGTGATAGATCTATCTTAGATTCTATTCGTCCATCATTTGAGCAGCTGGACCTTGCGCCTGCATCTTTAGACCTCATCAAATGGACTGCGTCTCTGCTCGATCCTGCCAATCGCAGCGTTGATAATCTAAAAATTCCTCTGTTTCTAGTTCAACTGGTCGTTATAAAGTGTGAAACGATGGATAGTTCTACTGACGTACTTGTTCGTTTGATTACTGAACTTGGCCAGCCAAAACCAGTGCCTGAAGCAAATGCAGGAACAAGATACCTGGTGCTGAATCTGGTGGAAGCGGCAGAATCAAAATGGCCTGGCGCTTTTCAGTACGTATTTAACTTGCCATTCTCGGATAATAATTAATTTTGTTTTGGTTAGGATGGTACTGGAAAAGGTGTTCTCTAAAGCCATTGCTGTGCATATTGCTGACAGCGAAGGCTCAGTCAATATCGAAAAGATTCTTGCGAATCTCGCTATGTTATACGAGAAAGACGTACATGGAAAAGATCGGTTCGACGCTAGGCCAGGGTTTCCTATCTTCAAGTCATACATGGCCAGTCATTGGAAGCAAGTATTACTACTCTTTGTAAACCATCCTTCAGTAGAATGTCAAGTAATGGGCTACAATCTCTTATCGAACGCGAGATTTTGGGAGCCCGGAAACGTAGAGGCAGTCGATCCGCAAGTCCTTTCAAAAATTTTGATGGATTCCTGGTTTCGACACATGAAGAATCAATATATTCATTGTCGGGAAGAGAGAGATCGTACAGTATTGGATAAAATCCAACACCTAAGTATGTCGCAGGTTATGATAAATGATTGTTCTTGATGGATTTCCTTTATTTGTAGTTGAGCAGTGCTGTCTTCAAACGACATTAGCTAAAGTTATCTTGAGTGCTGCTCTTGATGGAATTTTAGATGGTGCGTTGGAGATCTTTCCCAAGACAGATGCTAGACTTCTGAGTCAAACAAAAATCAGTATTTTGGACAAAATACGTCGAAGCGATACATCAAAGAGGAGTGAAGCCTTTGGAAAGCAGCCTCGGCCACCACAATTTGTAACCATGATAGACATCTTGATTCCAGAATTGTGAGTATCGTGATGTGATGTCATTTTTGTAGAATGTCTTTGATTGATCGGCAATATTAGAGATATCCGTGATAAGATATATATCGATAACATACAACGAACAGCCTCCTTATTTTACAAGTCAGCGCTCGCTTCCTTAGGTATAGTGAAAGGCAATCGTAACACGCATGGAGGCTAAGTTTTTATTTTCTTTTCTTCCTTCCTTTCTTTTTCTTTAATTTAGAGGATAGCAAAACCATTAGTTTGCATATCTTGTCGCACCTAACATCTAAATGGCCGCGCGATATTGTCTCTTTCGATGTATACGATGAGGTGCTCCCTAGAAACATTCCTTACGTCAGGTATGCGAACGTAGACTTTATCATCATGACTCAAGATCTTTGATAGCGACATCACAATAGGGAATTCCTTTAAAGATCACCCTGTGTTGTTCCTCATCTTTGAAAGGTGTCTCCTCAGCACACCATTGCCAACGAGTGATATCATTCGTAGCGTTCTTGTGTACTTCATAGCATTTTGGCATATGGCAGAAGTTTCCACGGTTTCTACTGCGCTGCAATATTCTACGCAATTAGAAGAAACGATTCGCATTATTGGACTGTTAGAGGGAGTGAGTAGATGATGTTCTGTTATTTGATTTTGAGGGCTAAACGTGTAAACGCAGATACTACCAGAATCGTTATTTGATTCACGACGTCTTTTGCCATTTATGTCCGGCAAAGATGTTGGAGATATCCTGTATCAAGTTATCTGGCCGTGTGTACGGTCGCATTACGCGTCAGGTATACCTGGTCTATCCGCTCGGGCACAAGAAATATCACGAACAGACATTGAGCTCGAAGCGAAATGTTTACGAAGCCTGACCATAATCTACGAACGACGATTAAAAACGCTAGAGATTGCACCCACATGGGGAAATGCCCTGAAACAAGTGGGAGATGAACTTAATCTAGGAAGAGCCTTGTGAAATATTTGTACATATTATATATCAGGTATCAAGTATCACACTCCCCCTCTTGCTAAGCATTCGATACATGTATAGACTGTAACAAGCCTTGTTTTTGTAGCAACAATGGCGACTTTTTGTTACGTAACGCTGCCAGACGTTTATTGTTTTGCTTGTAGCATTTATTTAAGGGTAGCAAGTACCGTCATCATATTCCTTACTTTCCCTCAGTCAGCGATAAGAATTAATTATATCTTTGCTGTTGTTATTCTAGTATTTCCTTGGTTTGGACTCCTTCTTGTTCCAAATCGACATAAAACGTAATGGTTCCTTTCGTCAGTTCTTAATAACAAATCTGCCGCCGACACCCGGCCTGCACGTATTTATCAGACTTTTCCTGGTAGCACACTACTGGCAGTAACAGCTGTACAATGCAATGTCGCGTGCAGTCAAAATTGGGTCCTTGATAAGAATAGCGGTCCTGAGCTGATGGAGTATGTTGTTGATCAGGATGAATTTGTTGTTGAAAACGATTGCGACTCATAGCGAATAGGTAAGAAATACGACCTCTACTGGATTTTCACCGGCTCGCCCAATGATGGTAGTAAATCCAAAATATGAATGAAGGAGGCTAAAGTAAAACGGGAATATATGCGTTATACCGTCCAGGATAAGGTTACGTTTGTCGATCTGAAGATTGAAAAGTGTATGAGCACTTCAGCTGCAGCGAAGCAGGTCGCTATTCACATTTGAACTGCTCAGAGATGGGGTTAAGTAGTACAATTTGCTTCCTGATAGCATTTTTCAGAGTTGCAAACAGATTGGTCCTAAGTGTATCTTGATTGAAGATGATAAAACAGCTGATATCCACTTCATTGATGCTAATCCTTCTGCTTCTATTGTTGAACCGATTGAGCACTTACTGGAAAGGTTCAATGATCTCAAAAGTTTTACACAGCATGGTTTATAATTTCATGAGAAGCTAATGTAGCCTTTCGTTGAAGAAAGCTGACTTTCATTCTATTGAAAGAAACAGTCCAGCAAAGATTCAGGAACGGTATGATTGGGTTCGTAAATGGGAAAATACCAACATGAATTTTCTGACAAATTGTGTGTTTCTTGACGAATCTGCTTTTGATATCAATATAAAACGGTCGAAAGTTTGGTCCAAAAAAGGTACACGTGTCATTGGTACCAGTCCTACTACAAGAGGAAACACTATGTGTATATTGGGCGCTATCTCTGCCACAGGTTTAGTTGCGGTCGGCATCAAAAAACCAAGATCTGCCAAGAAGAGAAAAGCTGATGGGTATATGAGATCAGGAACAGTAACAGTCCGCTACACTAGTTTCTTAAAACTGACTCTAGATAGAAACATCCACATATGAGAGGTCACTGTAAACATGGATTATGCACCCATTCACATGTATGAAAATATAAAGAAGCATATTTAATACCGAGGATATAAATGTGTGTATCTTCCTACGTATTCGACTGAGCTTAACCCAATAGAACAATTCTGGGCAGTGGCAAAGAGTAAGGTTAAGCGCCATAGACTTATGCAAGAAGACACCATGTCAAAAAGAATCGCAGAAGCCTGTAGCAGTGTGAACAAAAGCCACTTCAACGGTTTTCTTTCGCATTTTTACAGATATTGGAATAAATACCGACATAAAATCCCATGTAATGGTAACCAACGACTTCACTAAAAGCTGGCTATATGTGAATCAGGTAAGCAACATTTTTTTCTTTTTAGGTTTTGTTTTCGAATGCAAGTGCACCGTGCTTTCTCTAATTTTTCTGCTTTTCCATGACAAGTGTCAAATTTGAAATTACTTTATCACAAACTGTTTGCATATATTATTGTCGTCCTTTCATAGAAGTAAATGTAACTTGGGGTATAAATGACCTTGGATGGTTCGAAAATAAGACATTGATGTACGAAAATGATCCTCAGAAACCGATCGTTACAGAATATCGAAGGCCACACTCAACTCGCGACCGTTTACGTCTCATGAAAATCCTGTTATTGAACTTTGGTTTGACCAGACGAAAAGAAATTGGCCATATCCATTGAATTTCGCGAACTCACTTTTGGAATTCACCAATGCTTCCTGAAATTGACATTTTCTGTCATCTTGGTTACGCCAGATGAGGATACAATCGGTCGCAAATTTTTAACTTGCCCTCTCCAAACCTTTCGAGTTATTCACGAAGAGAATCCATCCTCTTTTAATTAAGACAATGCCAACTCTTCCAGGATTAAAGGCTCTCCAAACAAAAGAAGTTTGAGGATCAATGCGAATAATTAGAATCAAACAAGCCGTGGAAGACATAGTTCAAGTTGCATACTTTCTTCTTCATGGTTGTTTTACTGATTACAACAGTTAATTTATGCAGATTTTTTTTTCCATTTACCTGCAACTTGGAAAGCGATATCATGATCCGATTTTTACTCATCGCATGCATCCTTGCAAGAAATGGTCACGCGACAAAAAAAATCATTGACCAGCAGCGACAAAGAGATGTTCTTGGTTGGCTTAAATTTGTAGCAGTGCATGTTACAGATAAGATCTTTATGACCTTGTGTGCGGATTGGCCTGTATAGGCGACGAGTAAGATAGCGATCATTTGTACTTCATTTATTTGTACATTTACTCTCCGCGCACAGACGTTGTATATAAAGACAGATCCTGAAATCTCAGGATCCTCGCGTTTTCTGCTACCCTCAAAACGTTCCATAAAACTCCTGACTCGTATCCCCATACAGCGCTTCCTCACCCACAATCCAACAATGGCGCGGACAACCAACCCCTCGCTCTTAATCATTCAGTGTTTCACAGAGATCAAGCAATTGCATTCTCGCTTGTCTTCGTTTATGACATCGTCAATTAAATTTTGACAAAGAATATAAGATGAATAGAGATACACACAGAATTCGTTCAATACACATATATAATCTTACTGCGAAGATTTTCTTGATTCGAATCAATTGGACGGGGTTGAACGAGTCACCACTGTAACGCTCATCTTTTGTGTCGCGTCGCATCGCTTGCAGCAAATCGGGGGGACAAATCTGTTGGCAGAACTTGAAAATCAAACCGTTTTTGCAGAACGAGATGCTATCAGGAAGCAAATTGTACTACTTAACCCCATCTCTGAGCAGTTCAAATGTGAATAGCGAACTGCTTCGCTGCAGCTGAAGTGCTCATACACTTTTCAATCTTCAGATCGACAAACGTAACCTTATCCTGGACGGTATAACGCATATATTCCCGTTTTACTTTAGCCTCCTTCATTCATATTTTGGATTTACTACCATCATTGGGCGAGCCGGTGAAAATCCAGTAGAGGTCGTATTTCTTACCTATTCGCTATGAGTCGCAATCGTTTTCAACAACAAATTCATCCTGATCAACAATATATACTTCATCAGCTCAGGATCGCCATTTTCGTTAACGACATTTCCATGCCCGTCTTCAAATAGAAATATTTACTCATGTTAAAATGTAAAGAATTGAAGAAAAACACTTTGCAAACAAGAAATGCCTGCGTTTTATGCTTTTTTTTCGAGTGTCAAGAAATCACCCTGACACGACATCATTTCGAACAGCAGGCGACATGGCGAAATTGATTTTAACCAGCCAACGACATCGATCTTGGATTAACCATTGATTTTATTTACATGTCCTGTTGAGTGCAAAGTGATACAAGTGTCCGCCCGGACTAGATCAATCCTTGAGGAAGTATAGCAGTGGAAAAAAAAAGCCCCCCATTCGGGACAATCATAAAAAAGGTAGAAAGAAAACTAAAGAAAGGTATGTGTCAAAAAGTATGAAATTAGAAGGAATGCTTAACCCAAGTGACAAGGCTTTGGCTAAGTGGCCTGTCAGTGACATTGATCTTGATTGGTCAGCGACATCAATTTTGACCGCACGCAAACATTACTTGTTTGGCAACACTGTATGCTGGAACTGTATGAGCGGGACCTGTTCCCCGATCTGCACGGGTTCTTCTAACAATGTTTTCTTCAGCTAGTCACCCAAATACCAAGGTTGAAGCTATCCTTCCCTTTCTTTCAGGCACCATAGCAACTATTTGCAGTCATCGTACTGATGCTCTGGATAGCGTTTCGATGGTGGACGCAAACCACAAATAGAAGCAAAGGATATAAACAATTAGCTTTCCTTCATTCCATTGCTCCAACTATAAATCCTATCAAGGAAGACAAGCTGTTCCATTGGTATCTGATGAACTGATGAAAGTCAGTATATAGACCAAAGAGAAAGTATCATCGCACGGTATTACTGTTTTTGTCCGCTCAGTATCCAATTTACATTGGCTATAGTGCTGGTCAATTAATGGGTGGATCTGTTAAACCTTGTTCCTGATGCTGAGCGATTGCCATTGTTTCGATCAATAAAAGACTGGACCATGTGCCTTTCATCACGATAATGCATGGTTAGTCCGTTTCTAAAACTCTTTTTAAGTGTCAACGGTTCATCCCTGGTCAAGGGTGGAAAGGATATAGCAAGATCAAGAATACTGGGTAGGACTGGTCAATGTTTACATTAGATTTCTTATTTTGTGATCCGCCAGGTACCATCTGATGCCATAAGGATCCACTGCGGAGATGGCCACACCCGTTTTCATTTCGTGTGACGATCATATGAGGGAATCTTTTTTGAGTCAAACGGGTTGTCTAAAGAAGCAGACAATCCGTTTGTTTACGGAGAAAAGGGCTCGTACTGGATAACTTTGCACATAGCGAACCGCCGGACCTGCCGGGATTCCGCAAACGGATGATTGTTCATTTAAAAGAGTCACGCACTTCTTATTGCTCTTACGTTAAAGTATACGACTTGACGTTGGACATCTTTCCTTTCGGTCATGATAACATTGCAGAGGCAACGGCCATGTAAAAGTAAAGTCCACCTTAAAAGACTTGACAAATCTGTTCGTCTTAACGAGCGTTAGAAAAGACTGTAGGAAACATAGACGAAAGTGCGTAAAACCCAGCCGGGACGAACCTTGTGTGCGATGCGCAAGGCTACAATACCCCTGTGTCTCGGCATCCGATACAGAACCCGAGGAAACATTTGAAGAAGACTCATTAGACGGCAATAACGAAGTGAATGCTATGTGGGATCAAGTTCAGCAGATGCGAGAGATAATGAGTCAACTGGAACTACAAATGCAACAAACCAAATTAATCGGTCCAAACAACCTGCTGCCTCTCAGCCCAGCATCAGACGTCGATACCGACACTGAGACTGAGACCGATTCAGATTCTATGAGCTGGTCATACATGAGTGCTCACCCAGATTATCAATGGGAAATATCCATTGTCGATGGCAAGTTTCGGCTCGAGACACCTATTCAAAGCGTTCATGAAATGTTGGCCTACGGTCGCGCAGCAATCCGATATCTTTCCCCTTTTAGGGATCTATTTCAGGGTACAAACCTAGTGTTTGAAGTGTCACAGACACAGGGCCAGTTCATGGCTCTTCTGCTGAAGATGATTGCCCAAAGCGCTCGAGCAGTAGCAGCATTACCACCTCCACCTCGTCCAAAGAACCTCCTTGAATCACCTCGTGTTGTTATTGATACACTAGTGGATATCTATTTCAGCTGCCAAAACCAAGTACTACCTCTCATCGATGAGACTTCATACATGGCCCACTACGCCAAGGTGCGAGATCCTACAACATGTCCTATCACGATGGCTATTTGTGTCAATGTAGCCACGAGTGTATGTAAACACGTCCCATTTAATACTGCGGAGCGACGTCGCATAGCTGAGTACTTTTTCGAAATCGCTGAGAATCTTTTGTACGACATAATGGATGATCCCGATCGCCGCTTAGAGAGCGTCATCAGCATTCATTTACTATGTTCATTCTTACGAAATACCTTACGAACTGCAAAATCCCGAAAAATTAGTAGTATGGCGTTGCTGATATGCGAGGACTTGAGTCGAACCGGAAACTTTGCATCCGAGACAGAAAAAGTGCTGCACGCCCGGCATTACTTTGCCGCAATACTTATCCAGCGATTTCTGGAGCTTGTACTGGAGCGGACAGACGATGAGCGCCGTACTTATATTTTGACAGAGATAGCTCCTCTCGCTGCGCAACCTTTGCCCGGTGACTCGCCAATGGCAGCAAAATGGTTAAAAATTATTCGCCTTACGCTCGACTTGATGATGACGCCCTGTATCACAACGGCTTTCGTAAGTTTAACGACGTACTTCATGTTACGGAGATCTGATGTTTTCTGCTGCATTCCTTTTAACAGCGCCAAATATGTTACATGCATTTAGGCCAGCCTGGAGAATTCAGCCTGGAGCTGCTCTTACAGTGTGAGGAGACATCAAAAAAATGGTGGGAAAGTCTGCCGGAAGAATTACGTATCTGTGAAGATCCGTGTGCGTCTGTTGAAACGCTGACGCCAAAGATCATGACATGTAAGGATCAAACAGCACTGGTCCTTTTCACTATCTATCAGTCGGCGCTCGTGGGTGCCAATGGATGCCTCATTCAACCGAAAGCCACTCCCGCAAATGCAGATATTTTACCTATATTTCAGGAACGGTTATTCGACGCATCGTTACGATGTTCGGAACTGGTAATGATTGCGATCAAGAGACTAGATGAAATGGAAACTGTTTGTCATGGTAACTGCCTATTAGTATTCCTATAAACATTTGTATACTAACTTTTCATGCATAGCCAACAATGAGTTTCTCTTTTCCGTGATCGAAACGATGAATTCCCTAGCTACATCATCTAATCCAAATTACGTTCCCAGAGCACGAGACATGCTTCAACAATGCATAGCAGAACTGGATCGGGCCCATTTTATGGATGGCCATCGGATACCATTGTCCGCTTCGCCTCTTAAATCATCCCTTGGCACGGCGGCAGCATTCAAGGTCTATTCAGAGTATCCCTCCCCACGATATGCAATGGTCTACGATATTTTGCTGAACGTCGTAGAAGGAACCTACATTACCGAAATTTGATCATCTAACACTTCAACAAACATCCCCCGTTATAATTGGCTGTACTATGTCCTCATATTGTATGTATGTGTGATATGTTGGGTTGTCCTGAAATCATTCATCACTTAGCGTAACCTTCCTTTTTCTTGTTTTATCATTTTCTTGCCATTCTTTCTGTTCTCTGTTTTTGTAGAGCAATATATTATGTCGATCAGTACATTTTGTTAATAATATGTTGTAAGCAAGTGTGAAAATATGAAAAAGATGAGAGAGAAATGAGATTATTTAATGTGGTAATACCAATTCATAGTAATGCTTTTTTTTTTTTGGAAATACAGTATGAAAGCGTTGATTTTGCAAATGGTTAAATGAGTTCAAGGATTCTATGGTAATCTTCCTCCACGCTCTTGTAAGCGTCGTGTAATTTATCTTTCCTCTCATCCGGTGAAAGTTCCTTCATGGCGTCCTAATATATAAAGCAAACAGAGCATGAGGCAAAAGGAACGCAAGACACTTTAGCACTTACGGCATAGGGAACATAAAGGCGCCGTTTGACTTGAAGTCGGTATTCCTTATACGCTGTTGCATCCATTTTATTTAATTTAGATAGCAAGTGCATTTCAACGCATTGCTGTGTTTGACGCTGGAAAAAAGTGAAATCAACATAAGTTATTATTGTGCTTCCTAATAGTTAATTAAAGATATTGAACCTACCTCTGTTAGTTTGAATTTCTTTTTTATCTTGCGAATATCTTCTCGTGAAACAGGTGCAGCCTTAAGCTCATCAAACGCATGATGTTCCAGCAAGTATCGCATGTCACATTTATCACGCATATCGCTAAATTCCTGATTGGGATCCTCCACTGAAAATGCCCTTGGTCTGAGTACATGCCCTTTTTTCTTTTACTTTTGTCCACTTAAGATTATACCTGTGATCTCGATCACATCTTTTCTTGCAGCAAATATATCAAATATCGTTCGATAGAGCTTGCTTCCATGGCCTTGATTTTGAAATGGTGGTAAAATTAAGAATTGACTACGCTCATTTCATGCTTTAGCCTAATATTTAAAAGTAAGATATATTCATTGTTAATTACCTAATGCGCATCCGTGCGTGCTCGGGATAACAGTAGAAGGCATAGGCAGTGGTATAACCCATAAAACGATAGCTAGCCAATTCGCCTCTGCCTTCTCGCTTGAACCTAATTAAAATTAATTCATGAGCAAATGCCAAATCAATCATGGTGCACAAAAGACTTGCAAAGTATAAATCTCCCATTTCTCATCGTCAACATCAATCAAACTTGTGCCTTCCACGAACAAAAACATAAAAAATCGCATTCGTTTGTGATATTCCACAAATTTCGGATTTTTGAACGATGACTATCATAATGCATACATTAATCCCGTTCGTTGTCCAGTCCAAAGCTGAAACTACCTTGTATATTTCATAATACTCCTCCTCCCCATTCTCCCCTTCACGGCAATACTCATTCACTTTTTCGCCAATAGGACGAAATTTTTCAGGGTCTTCCCTGACGATTCGGATAAATTCGTCGTAGTTGGTTAGGTAGCCTATTATAAGTTCAGAAAAAGCTGCTCTTTAGGTGCAACGATCATATTCACCTTCCACCGCTTCTTTTAATTTCTCTTCAATGTTGTCCACTTTTGCTGATTTCTCTTCCGTGTCTGGTTCGTACTGGGCAAGGTAGCTGACAGAAAAAAAAGGCTGAAGGGAGCCTGCGGAATGATGGATCTGTATGTTTTCGAATACGCGTCGTCTGTCAATATGGAGCAAAATACATCATCGCTCTTCATCCACGGTGACATACAGACCTTTATGCTAAGGCCTTGATATCCAAAAACAGCCTCATGTTCTCCAAAGATAGGATAAGTAAACGTTGGCTTATAAGTAGTGTAGAGCGTCGGTTCCGATGCTGAATTCTCTCCCAACTGTGGTTGAACTAGCCAAAAACAGAAAAGAAGTAAGAACGATGCACCTATTACTACGGATTTTTACAGTTCTTACCTAATCGAAGTTCTGTACACTCAGTTGTATTACAGACCCACTTGGCCAATTCACTTGTAAGGGCCGATTCCATTGGATGTTCTTGATGAGTATCGTAGTCAGTGCAAGGCAGGAACAAAGTGACTCTTACTGCGTTCCTGTCTTCAAGGTTTCTTCCGGACGTGGTGCGGACCGGCCAAAGCAGCTTTTGTAGCTCTTGGCGATTATGTGCACCACTTATTGTGACGTGCGGCACTAAATAGGCTCGGAGCTGAGCCATAACAAAAAAAAGTTTGAAGAAACTGTGCCTTGGAATCTTTCTATTGAACTTACATAATAATGCTGACACGATCGCGACGGAAACAGTTGAACAATGACAGTTCAGCCTCGCTAGAAAACGCACAAACCGAAATTGTCGATAAAAAGACCGCCAAACAGCGAAGAACAAAAGAACCTGTTATTGTTATCGCAAACAATGAGGCGAAACCCTCTCATGACGATAAATCGGAAGTGATTCCCCAAAATGGCGAGTCAGAGTCTACCTCGGATCATAAATCTAGAGAAATCGCGGCTGACATGGTTACCGAGAAAGACAGCGAAACCGAGAGCGACACTGAAAGTGGAAATGAGAATGACAATGCCAGTGACCTTGACGATAGCAGTGAGGACAGTGATAGCGAAGACGAGGAAGAAGACGATCTTGACGAACTATTAAAGAATGCGGAATCTGCGTTACGTGCACAGCAGGAAGGACAAAAAGCGGAGGAAGACAATGATAGGTAAAAGTGGGATACGGAGATCAAGGGTTGATCTGTTGCTAACGTTATGCTGATCGTAGTAATGGGGAAAAGAAAGAAATGGTGTAGGTTATCTAATCTTTGAATGTGTGGCAGCTAGAGGAACTGAAATTTTTGTCAGGTTTACCAAGATGGACGCCGGTATTTCTATAGAAGATCAATTATATATCAAAACGGAGAAGAAAAAAGCACAGCTCATTCAGAACAGCGTCGCGGTTACGGATGGGAAGGAAGCCGCTGATAAGAAGGCTTTGGTAACTTTGAAAACATCCATTGATGCAAGTAAGCCACCATCAAGGAAAGAACGACAGCAGGTAAATGTCGGACGAGATCATAACCATTCAATTATTGGTTCCTAACTTCGATGTAATAGGAAAGAGAAAAAACATCGGGAAAAGGATGGTTTGATATGCCGCGGACAGAGATTACTCCCGAGATCAGACGAGACCTGGATATCCTAAAAATGCGACACGTGATTGATCGAAAGAGACATTACAAAAAGACGGGAAAAGCAGCAGATCCGAAATATTTCCAAGTAGGAACCATTGTCGAAGGACCTACTGAATATTTCTCATCACGTATGACGAAACGTGAGAGGAAAGGAACTATTTTGGGCGAGTTACTGGCAGATGAAGAATCCAAGAACTACTACAAACGTAAATTTAACGAAACTCAGGAAAGAACAAATAGTGGGAACAAAAAGTACTATAAGAAGCTTAAGCAAAAGAGACAGCAATGGGCAAAATAATAAAATCATGGCATTCCTTTGGCATAGAGAACAAAAAGAAGATTGCTTATCTGATAGGACATGTCTCGTTTATTCTATTGTATGTTTGAATATATCCGGCATGCTGAACGAATGATATATCGCACGTGTGCGTGGTCCCTGTAGTAATGCTAGGCATATCAGCGCAAGTAACCATCTGCAGAATATAACAGCAACTTCTGGCGGAGATCACTGATAAAAGAGAACGCATAATGATGCAGCCGGCGTATGAGTGAATTTTTTCAAGGCGGAGCAGCAGTGGGTTTCGTTTCCATAAGTAAGAGTTAAGGCACGTACAGTTACTGTAGATTTTCTATGATCGTACTTTTAGCAGATAAGCTTTATTACCATATGGCTGTTTCATATTAATGGTGGGGTTCCTCCGATGCATCAAACAGCCCCCAATGTCCATTTTTGCCACTAGCTTAAAACGCAAAAATTGGTCCAAGACACAGTGCAGCTTTTTATCGTTTCGACATGCGAAAGAAAGGCGATTTCTCTAGGATAAACATGGAATGAAATGGACGACATTCGCAAATCTGGACCAAATAGTACGACATAAAAGATCAAAACAAAGGTTTGAGCGTAGTATGGGCGGGATAAACATAGCGTAATGAAACGAGCGTTATTGACCACGTTGCTCTGGTAACACGAAGAGGAGCGGGAATTGAACCGAATTTTGGGAGAAGCCGTAGTACCGGTACCTCAAGATTTTTTTGAGAACGAGAGAAGAGAATGAGATGTAAAAGTAGCGTTCAATAATTAATAATTACGTATGCTCTGCGTTTTTATTTGCACGTAAAACGACCTATATGAAGGTGATAGACAATTACTAGTATGCAAGCCAAGAATTCAAACAAAGAAAATTGTGATCGGGTACCGAGCCTTGTCATTTTGTTTCAGACAATTCATTTTCCGTCGATCAGCTCAATTTGCGAAGATATGGTCCCAGCTTCATTGGATAATTTGCGCGTGTAAGGATCAAGGTCATCTAATGGTATTCCAATAGGTGATACGTTCATGCTGGTTATATCTATCGAGCCTAAAGCAGTGGCTGGAATACCGTCTTTCGGATGTCGGATATGCTGCTCTTGTTGTTTCTTCATATGGTCCATTGCATTGTAACTAAGTGTACCACTGGTGGTCGTTCTATTTGCTGTAGTGGTAAACGGTGATAAGGGTGAATTATCATCGGAACTTCGAAGTCCTAGATTAGGACTCTCGTTTATCTTCGGACTAGAAAGAGAAAGCATTGTTATCATTTGCTAGTCATCTGTATCCGATATGCGTACTTGACAATGATGGCTATTTCAACAAAGAAAGTAGTAACAGGACCCAAAAGATTCCATATGGCTCCTAGTGTGACACTTCCGATGGTGTGTGTCAAAATCCTAATACGCAGAAAGGCATATACCATCGATTGGATGCCAAACAACATCATACAGATACAAATAGCTGTCATTACACAATTGATCTTCCAAAACAAAATAAGGCTGAGAAAAATACGATCTACATTTTTGGAAATTGGACTTACTTTGAATATGCCTGTTTTGATGGACTTGTATCGGGGACCGGACGCATTGCATTTCTCAAGATGAGTATTCAATAAACGGACCAGGCGTATTCCAGCATACATCACTGCAACGCTGATGTTGACACAATGAACAAACCACATAACATAATGAATTCGAACAAGATACTCTGCAGCAATCAAGTCTTCATTGGCTATGGCGCCCGATAATATACTCAATACGGTATTTGTAACGACCGGAAGAAGGATATATAACCACCCCAGCCAGTTGACAATGCGAGGTTGGGGTAACCACCCGGTAGAAATAGCACGATGGCTCTGTTTTTTTTTACAAGAAAAGAAAATCAAAAACTGGTGAGCTCATTGTTATCCTGAGATCAATGAATCGCCCCCTTACATCAGTTAATGTCTGAGCAATTCCGACTAAATACAAGGCAAATGCAGCAAACCCAAGTTGCCACGCCACTTCATGAAGATCTATAATTGAAACTTTCAGGATTAGCAATAGGGAGCTTTTGAAGGTGCTTACATGACCGAGATATAAGATCTCTGCAAGCATCCGCAATAGTTATTACGCAAAAGATGAGACGGACTGAAGGAAGAAAAAGTTATAACAATACGATTTCCAAAACAATGATACCAACGAAGATTGAAAACCATCAAGAATAATAACATGCAGTCAATTGGTTTAGGCCTGAGTGTTCCGTGCATAGGACTCGTTTCGAACAATCGATGTCCTTTGGCGCCAAGACGGTAAAACAATAATTCTAGACCTGCAATTTTGGTTTTGGTTTCCATGTAAATCAGATACGATGGTCGAAGTCGATGTAAGACGGCCTACCGATGATTAAAACAAGTGCAGAAGAACCGATCGTTGCGTAATAAATGTAGGTCATAGGTTCTGTCTCCGCGCAGTCTCTTATTGTCAGTCGCCAGTCGCAATGACAAATCCCGTCTGTACAGATGCGTTGCAAGGTTCTGGATGTGACAGCATTCTCCATTTCAAGATAATGAACGGCGTCGTGTATAGTATGTATATAATATATGAAAAATCGGGTTTGCTATGTATAAATGATGAAATGAGAAAAATGTAGGATGTATGTATACAACAAGGAGGGATGAATGTGCACGAAAGATCAACTTCCGTGTCAGTAAAACAAAAAGAAAAATGAGTGAGAAAGAAAGGGAACGAGCAAGAAAGGCCGACTTAACCTGGGAACATTCTTTCTATCTGCCGACTTCTTTTTTTATTTCCTTGCTACACTGACGCCCTTAATCCGAGGGGAGCTCTCCACTCCGTCGGTATTTCCACAAATCTCATTGGTCGGTAACCTATGGTTGGTGAAACACGAAGCTGGATATATTCAATGACACGTTAATGGGTGATACTACCCTTCACTGCCTTCTTATATCGGTATCACGTTGCCAACAATCATGGAGTAAACATACTTGATCTAACCTTTTTTGTGCCTTGATAGTGCTACTTTTGACGGAGTGCTACATTCAGGTGACAAGAGTGTAGCCATCCCAACAAACTCCTCTCCAATTAGGTTGTACAGTCTCAAGATGGGAGATTCCCTGGATAGAATCCAAGTCAAGATTCCATACGCCCTTTTTTCAGATGTAGCGTTTTCTCGTGGGCAAAAGGGTTCACACAGCGGTCCGACTTTTTGGAGGAACTTAATGATTTAATGACGAACAATGGAGTTGAGGCTCAATGAGACTATTCAAAACACGTTTAACTTTAACTACAGCAAAAGTGATCGGCGGAGAAATGGTTCTCTCTCTACACATACTAAACAAAGTAGATTTATAGTTCATCCTATGTTAAATGGGCTTTAGAAAAACCATAAAATGTCTTTCACAACCATCATGTATTTCTTCCAACGACAACCTATGCAGTTTTGGATAATAGGATACGCAATTTTCTTTTGTGACGTAGGGACCCATCAATTCTCTAAGATAAACAGTTGATGACTGATTTCCTCTGTGTACCGCAAAAGAAAAAGTAACTCGGTTCCTTAAATAAGAAACTGCCACGCTAAACCTTCTTTGCTTTACAAATTGAAGTCAACCCCGGTCGAGTGCAAAAAAGTAAAAACACCCTAGAGCCAATAACTATTATTATATTACATGAACAAAGATAAAGAAATATATATTTCTCACTTGCAGATGGACGTCGCATTACCAGAGATATAGAGATTATAGTGCACCTGTTGCATCTCGATCTGCATCATCTCTAAAAATGAGGCATTTACCCCCGGCTCATTTCATTGTTTATCTTACACTGTGTTGCGCAGTTAACATCAGTAGTTGGTACATCTGACGAAACAGTGACAACGTATGTCTGCCTCTACGAAGGAAGAAAAAACGCTCGAGTCCAATCTCACGCAACGGATAGCCATGGATTTCATCATGGAAAAAAATTAATGTGATGAACTGGTTGGGTAATGGTGAGCATTCCCGGCTTTACAAAAGACATTCCACCCTTACGATAAAGAAAAGAGCCGAATTTGCATTGACATGATTTGCTATTATGAACGAACACTGATGCTGCAACCTCTTCCGGACCAAGTTATATCCATTTGTCCCATTTGTTCGTCCTGCGGTTTAAGTTATGCTATCCAATTTATGCTCCATAATCTTCGCCGCTGAACATTTCATAAAGTACGACACAAACGTGAAAAGGGACCTGGTATGTTTTTACTCTTTTTACGTTATGACCATAGAAGAACATGGATATACGTGGCCCACTTGAAGCAATAAATGGAGCCGTCTGTTTTAGAACAAACATGATGTTTCAACCGGAGTTGAACTAGGCAGGGGACTTTCTGTAACCCCAGGCTGCTAAGTTTACGAAAAAAGTGAAGTTACACCAAATAGTGGGTTTGCTTGTCAAAGTGAGAACAGCAGACCTGTTTATCAATCAATCTGAAAGAAAAATCATATTTGATATCCTCCATAACCTCTTATCGAAAGCAGTAGAAATAGCTTAGATAACATGGCCGTTGAGCTTATAGGCTCCTGACATGTCTGATGGGATATCTTTGCTCTCAAGATGAACAAAAGATGGGCGGATTTTTCTTGCCTCATCTTTAATGGTTACTCCGATGGGTTGATAGGCAATCATGGCTAACACGTGAGAAAAGTAAAGAGGTCAAAAGGAACCTAAAGGCATTTCTCTTTATGGGATATGTAGATCTTTACTGCTAGTATCTTGAATACTAATCTGCAAAGAAAAGGGCCTTTTGCTTCTTCTTTTTTTTCCCGTGATATATGTCTAAGCGTAAGCCTATTGCCGACCATACGTATAGCTTTCCAGTTGCAGCTTCTGCTAACGATCAAGCCAAGGCGAAGGAACATGTCAACAAAAAATCTAGCAGTGGGCAGCTAAATTGCTGTCAGATAACACCAGAATGTGAAAATCCCAAGGGTTCGGTACCCCTTTCGCACCCGTTCCATGTGTGAGGTCTGTGCGCTCATAGGCAAGATACCCTTATTGAGTGGAGCTATAATTCAAACCCCATCGGTTTAATGAATATGTCTGCAAACCCTACTCCCACCTTGGTGAGGGAGTCACATTCTTGCTTGATATAAAACATTATTTGCATTCAATAAGACCTGCCTTCTGTTACAGCTGATTGTAAAGCTCTCTTTTGGCGTATCTTCGTCGAAGAAGACCACAGTTATTATAGTTCAAACAGCGATGAACGGTACAATCCCTGCCACCTCTTTATCTGTGTCATGTAGCAAACAAGTAGTTAAATGGTAGGGACATGCAAAGAAAATCAGGAGGCTAAAGTTATAGATTGGTCAGAAACGCGAGCGGGCCAGCACTGGTTAATTGATACAAAAACGCTTACGACAAAGGTATTCTCCGCTTCGTGCGCCGCACGGTGCCTGTAGGCTGCAGTAATTTTACGAGAAACCGAGATATCAAACAAACTTGGTAGCCTCTGAGAGTGCCTACTAGAAAAAACTGGCTACACAGACACTTATAAAACCACTATCCGCAGAAAGCCTTCTCCACACTTAAAGGGAAATCACATAATCCCGTTTAATTCTTCACTTGGAAGATTATTTGGAGGATGATGGTAAACGTTGGGGAAGATTCTCAGTATCTATCGAATCGAGAAATAAGACAGAAAAGGATCGATAAAGCAAGAGGTTGCCACAAAATTTGTACGAATGTGGCGATCAGCAAGTATGGAAATAAGCTGTCAGAAGCATGAAATCTGCTCGAATAAAGTCTCCTTCAGGCAAGATTTCGTCATACCACATGGCTTCTATTCTGTGTTTTTCTAAGCTACTGAGATAGAGGTTTCTGATGAAATAAGATTAAAGTCCATACTGTGGAATGCATATTGCAGGAATAAGATCTTGCAACTTAGGGACGACTGTAATACCTATGATGTTCGAAGCATGAAGCAATTCAACCAGGAAAATGCGATGTTTATTATGAGGATTACATAAAAATTACAATTCTGAACGCTGTAATTCTATTTGAATGAAGCATGTACTTCTTCTAAAGACTTACGTGCAGTCTGGATAATGAAATGAGTAATGTTTTATGCATCGGCTAAGAACTCTTACCTCAGGTACCAAAAAGAAAATAAGAACCCAGAATACCAAGGATATGCCTGCATAAAACCAAAAGGTTCCCGCGGTTGTCATAGCGTCAGTCATGGATAGAAAGGTAGTGGAAATTATCAGGTTGCAGATCCAGTTCACCGCCGTAGAGATACCGTTGGCCTTTCCACGAAGAGCCATACTGAATATCTCGCTCTGAATCAGCCATGGGGCATAGCCCAAGCCAAGCGCATAGCTTCCGACATAGACAATGAGCGATGTGAGTAACACACCGGTAATTGCCTTGTCGTTGCTTCTTGGTGGACACCCAGTCGGACTTTGGTATAGATCGGTCTCGTGACCAAGAATAGGAACACAAGTATCCAGCGAGACGGACCATCCGCATTGGTCGTCGAGAACGCAGCGGGAGCAATGGGAGGCGTACGCAGAACACGTTGGTTGTTTTGGGATAAAGCCTTGTTGTGCCGCAAACGTTGCACCAAGGGCAATAAGACCGACAATCATGGTCAGCATGGTCACGACCAACATACGACGGCGTCCTGCGCGATCGATAACTACGACTGCCACGGCCGTGAACACCATGTTTGTTAATGCAACAATAATTGCTACGCTTGTGGAGTTGGAATTATCCCTGAAGCCAGCCATATGTAAAATGGTAGCAGCATAATACATAGCAGTGTTAAACCCAGAAAGTTGTTGGGCTGCTTGCAAAATGCAGGCTAAAATAATGGTGTATCAGTGACAGATGATCATCTATTTTTGCCTTACCAATGATCATTGGCTTCAGATTATCTCGTTGCAAGAAATCTCTGAAGCTGCCTGATCGGCTTAAGTTAATCTCTTCTTGAATAACCGCCACTTCCTTGTCAATAAATGAATCGGACACAGAACTTCCATAGATCTTTCGGAGTGCATCTTTGGCCTGATCGATTTTCCCCACTACGATCAACCGACGCGGAGATTCAGGGAGAAATGGCATGACTTAGAAAAAAAAAGCCAGAATCAGTTACAGAATGCCAGAATTTTCTATACCTACTCAGAAACTGAATTAAGGCAGGAATCCCAGCAATGCCAAACATATATCGCCAGCCATCTTGAACGTTAGCAAACGCAATATTCATTACATATGCGATCACTTGTCCAAAAGTGATCACCAATGTATTTAGCGTCGTAAGTCTCCCACGTATACGCTTTGGGGAAAGTTCACCTAAATGAATTGTGCAACATGAGTTGTGTATTTCTCCGTAGCTTTCAGGTCATAGAACTTGGTACATACTGACGTAAACTGGGACGATCATAGATGCCATGCCAACACCCAAACCAACAACCAGACGACCGACTAGAAGCACTGCGAAGTTTCTTGCTAAAGCCATGAGAAGGGCTCCAGCAATGAAAATAAGCGATGACAAGATGACAAGCAACTATTTAAGCTGTAAGATGCTAATTGAAAAGAGAAGATAAATCAGCTCACCTTTCTTCCAATCCTATCGGACAGCTAGAATGAAAATGGGAGATAAGTATTCGTAGAAAAAATATGGGGTAAGGTCAATAGTACGTACCAGCCCAGCAAAGAATCCGCCAAAGATGGCCCCAAAGGTTGTACCACCTACTACGAGCTCTTTATTCGTGGTACTCAGGTGGAAATCATTCTGAAGAGGCTGAAGAGCGCCGGAAATAACTATATAACTGGATTAATAAGAAAAGCCATTGGTCTTGGTAGGTCTACTTTACCGCCAGTGTCATAGCCAAAGAGGAATCCACCAATACAGACACATACAACTAAGGTATATACAAAAACGGTTGCTTTTTCTTGTGGTTCTTCCTCATGGGTAACCAGATCTTCGATCGTTTCGGTGGTTGCTATGTCTTTGGTCGTGCGCATGTTGCGCAATGTCTCTGAAGATGCACTTGGATCAGTTGGTATGGCTGTGTATTGGACTGATTTGTACATAGTGGAAAAGATAACTTACAGATATGGAAATAGCCTAGGCTTAGGGGAAAGTAAATAAAGAGGTCTCGCGAGTCCCACGACTTGCTAGAAACTGTGGGCTTTTATCTCTGGAAAAGTTAAAGCGGGGTTATGGTGGCAGTGACTTGAGTTCACCTTATGTTTCCATGAGTCTTTGTCCCACCTGGGATGAGAACAGGAGCCAGACAGAATTTCATCGAATCTTTCCATTTTTGTTAAATCAAAGTAGTTGTTGCATTTCGCGAACCGCATGTAAAGGATGACTGCATTCCAAGAAATCAGATTTGCCATAGTAAAAAGGTATTCTAGTAACTGGTTCTTTTCCCATACGGATGTAACTTTGGATTAGTTTGGTACCTTAAAATAACAGCGTGGGTATTCATTGGGAAGCTTGTGTCAGAACACACAGCTAACCTGCCCAATAAGATTCGATTCTCTCTTCGTCAAAAATCACATACGACCATTTCGAATCTTGCAGAAAGCCTCTTAACGTCGGCGATTCAATGTAATTCCGGCCCGGAAGATCTGCGCGCCCATTATTTTTTTCCCCCTTCGTGGCGATGACAGCGCTCAGAGCCTCCACGTTAATAACGTCAGTATGAACCAGTTTACCGGTGCGAATCCTCAGAGCAATGCGTATCTGCAAGCACCTTACATTGGTGGTGCTCAGAACTTCATGGCCGGAATGTCCCCTGACATGCAATCGGTCATGAACGGATTCCCTCCTCAAGCTCAGCAACAGCAAGTAAGTCAAGTTTTATTTTGTTTACTTCGCTATTGACCGATGCACTCAAACTTTTGTCTCAGAATAACTTCAACGGTGCATTGGCTTCCAATCATGCCAGCATGGACTCCCCTGCCATGAGCATGGCTGCCATGCAACAAGCTGCTCAACGACAGGCCACTCCTATTATGATGCCAAATCAGCAGCAAGCTCTTGCCTATCGACCGGCTATTTTGGCTCAACAACAAGCTTGGCTTGCAAAACAACAACAACAGCAGCAGCAGCAACAGCAACAACAGCAACAACAACAGCAGCAGCCGCAGCAGCAGCAGCAGGGAGCACAGCAATTAATGAATCAGCGGATGGATGATCAGCAGCGAAGACAACTTCTGATGATGCAACAACAACAAATGCAGAATTCACTCGGGAACACATCCTCACCAGCTGTCTCATTTCCTGGCCCGAGTCCGTTGAATGCCGCAGATACTTTGTCTGCGACCAGCACCATCCCGTCAGAAGGAAAGGCGATAGCCAGACATAATGAAAACGAGCTGAATGCAAAGCGAGTGAGAACAGTAAGCTGTAGGAGAGTTATCATTGCAAATGTTAATGAATGTACTATAGATTCTAGCCATGAACCAAGAATTGATTCGTATGTGCATTGAGCATCAGCAGAACGGTTCACCGCCAGATCCTGACATGGAAATGTATGTAGCGAAAACGTTTTAACAGGGTGCGCGCTGATCGCTTGATAGATACCAAAAACGATTACAGTCCAATCTGACATACCTCGCAACTATGGCTGATATATCGATGGTTAAGCCGGGAGAGGTAACATGGCTGTATAACTTTGGGAGCATGTCTTTGTAATACGGTTATATAGGAATATAAGACACCTGTTCCGCCGCAACTTGATCCTCTTCCGCCAGCGAAATCCGAAATTGCGCAGAAAGTCCATATGTTATTGAACACAGCACAATCGCTATTTAACTATGAGCAAGATACCAACTTGAATAACGGAAACTCGAGAGAACTAAGTTCATCGCCATTCATGCAGCAGCAAGCTCAGTCTTCACCTGTTTCGCGCGCAACACAATTACAGCCTCAAACACCTCAACAACAATCACAAACTCCCCAATCTTCCCAACAGCAACAACCGCAGACATCTCAACAACAAGCACAGCAACCACAACCACAACCACAACCTCAACCTCAACAGATACACACACAGCAAGCCCAGCAACAACTACATCAGATGCAACAGCAGCTATTAAGGCAGCAAGCTTCAGCTATGCGACAACAGCAACAACAGCAATTCTTGAATAACGCGAAAATGTCAGGAAATTTGCCTGGCCAAGGTGCTAATTCTGCAGTGGGGATGGATCCTCAGGCGGTATTTCGGCAGACACAGCAAGCTCAACAGATGATGTTAAGGCAAAGGCAACAACAACAGCAGCAGCAGCAGCAACAACAACAACAACAACAACAGGCACGGCAACAATCACAGCAACCACAACAAGCACAACAAGCACAACAAGCACAGCAGCAATCACAACCGCAGCAAATACATCATCCACAAGCCCTGGCACTGAACAATATGGCGATGACAATGGGCGGTGGGGACGTCATGATCAATAACGGTTTCAGTGCTGCCAACCCGTTGATTCAATCCGGCTCTCCTATGTCTCAACACGTTGATACCCTCTCACCTAGCATGACATCTACTCCTATGAGCATGTCGGGGTCTATCAATCCGAACGATTTAGTAACTAGTAGTATGATTACTCCAGCCATGATGATGAATACTCCTGCAAATATGAGCATGATGGCAAATATGAACATGTATGGTGGCGGAGGAGATGACAGCAACAACTATCAAAATGTGATGATGATGATGCAAAGGTTACAACAGCAACAACAACAGCAGCAGCAGCAACAAAAAGAATTTGAAGACGCCTTTATAAATCGATCTTGATATTAGCGGTATATAGTTAAATTCCTACAACAGTGACCAAGTTCTGGCATTTATAAACATTAATAGTGATATTCTGCGAAAACTCAATGAAAATGCTTGCTTTCGGTTACAGACATATACGTGTAACTGACACTTGTTCGGTTAGTAGATTATTTGTTTGTTATTAGCGTAAAAAAATGGCCTAAGCTTAATACCGCCAACGACAGGTTCGTTGACAAACCAAAAGAGAAAGAAATAACAAAGCAAACAGACGTAAACATCTACACACGAGGTTGTATCTTCTTCAGATCATGTTACAATCCCAAACTCTAGAATGCTGCGTGCCTATAAGACCATGATGGTAAATAAGCGTTATATTATAGATACAGTTTTACCGGAAAGTAAAGCCGCAGCAACGTGGGCATGCACGTCGCACATATCGAGAAGAGAATGTCGCTGCAGTGAGATATAGGATGTCGTATTTCCAGGGTCGCTATCGCACAAGCCTTGATGGTCTTTTTGGAGCCTATGAAGTACAATTTTAGTTGGCCCAGGTCATAGATCATTTTGAATGCTGGCCTTTCGAGGCAAAATGAGCTTGTTGAGCGAAATTAAGCTATATATGATAAAGGACCATTTAATATGAAAATGAGCCAACCGAGGAGCGCAACTGTTTTAGAGCTCGTTCAAAACATGTAAAGCTGTTTACGTATCTTTATCTCCTACATTGTACATTATTCTGATGCCACTATCTTCATCATTTACTCTTCCCAAGATAATCTTTTCCTCAACGCAAAAGCGTGTCCCAAAAAGAGCTATTCATCTAGTCGACTGAAATTTTTTTTTATTTCCATTTCTCTGCATTAAATTAAATGCTATGAATGAATGCTCATCGATATCCAGGAACCCAATGCATCGTATCACTTGTGGCATGTGATCCCGATTCTGCGCAAAGGTTTTCGACCCTTATGCTGAGCCTGCAGATGGTTCTTGTCTCTGTTTTCCTTTCTATTCGGCTTCTCATCGACAGTTGTGGCCATGACCGTCTCTGCTTTTCTCCATGGTACACTCATGCCCAACATTCATTATGGTGAATGTTTAGGCAAAAGCTCAAGGCTACATCTCCATTTTTACTCTCTATTGCCTACAGGGCAAGATAAGATTCACTCTCTTATCGCTTCCGTCACAACCTCTACGTGAATTGGCTACGGGTGATGCTGAGGAAGCAAAGCAATTTAGACCGAAAAATCATGGTATAGAATAATGTCTTTTCATTTTCATCCATTGGTGTTTAGCTTGACAAGTCACTCGCTAACGATGTAGCAGGTTCTTATACTTTCACATTCATGTCAGAGTTATTCTTTTGAATAGGACCATTTGCTTTCCCACACTGGATATTGACTTGCCTTAATGCAAATATGTATCCGTGGTCATCCCCGATGATCAAAACAATGCATAGGAGAATTTACGCGACATCATATATCTTGTAAAGCATGGGCAGTTGTGTAGAATCAGTGAGATTCATGAATATGCGTCGTTAGACGAGCTAGTATAGACGATCGATATATCTCAGGATGATTGTCTCGTCTGCAAATGATAGAGCAATACACTATTGATGTTAATGGGTTGCCAGCGTCATAAGCTGTGTCTCAAAACTTTCACTCGACCTCACTACGTTTACCTGTAGTTTAGATACAGATTTCCACAACAGCATTTATTGTCGTGAAATAGGTCTTCTGGGAATCTACTGAACTATCGTACTCACATCGATCATTAAAGACGAGTTAAATAATGTCATCATCATAATGCAACTTTATTCTAATCCTCCAAAGGTATTAATGAACCGGACATAAATCTATCAATGAGATACAATGTCATGCTTTGTTCTAAAATTCCAAATGCATAATGCAAGTGACTCTCTTGTACATAGGATGTTCGCCTCGATGGGTTATTTTGAACCCATATTTTTCGTAAAGGGATACGGCTTTTACAAGGTTGATATCGGTAAGAAGGGTAATGTCAGGGTGGCCCTCTTTTCTAGCCCAGGTAATTCCTTCCATCATCAACGGGTGAGCAAAGCCTCTTCCTTGGTAGGCCTTGGAGACAGCCATCTTGCCAAGTTCACATTTGCCATGTTCAATCATCATCGCCACTGTGCCAGCAACCTTGTCTCCATCCAAAAGCATAAAGATCTGCCCGCCAGGCTTAATGATGCTTTCTTCAGGGTATTCAACCTGGCGAATATCAGATTCTTCGACCTCGTATAACTCTTCTACCCATGCCAAACTCAGTTCTTTGAATGACTGCTTGAAGTCGTGAGACCATATCACCACATGTAACTTGTTGGTCATGATCTACATATTGCCATAGTAGGTTACTTCAACAGGGAAATTTTTACGTCAAGTTTATCTATACCTTTTTTTCCTTGTCAACCACATAATATACTGCAACACAACGTTCAGGCAGACTATTGTCTTCCCAGGATGTACTTGCCAAGGCATCCTTTGCCCATTCGTTCTAGCAGTAGCAATTGATTAGCTACAAGTTATTTACAAACATAATCGCTGCCTTACAGTTGCTGCAAATTCAGTCCATTCGACTGCTTGACCACGAGTCATTGCGTACTTTCTTGGTTCAGTGAAGGCCATCGTTTTGGTTACTAGATAGGGTAGTCCGGTATTGCTTTTGACAAGAGTAACCAAGAGAAAGAGCGGTTTATATAGAAGAACTCGAGAGCCTTAAATTAGTGACTCACTAGAGCTGATCCAATCAACGAACTATTTTCACTAGTTGTTTTGATCCGTTTTTTCTTTTGGTTTTTCCTGTAAGCTGCATTATTGTCGAAACAAAAAACCAAGATTTTTCCGCTGCCTTTGAATCGTCCAATTTCCGCTTTCAGTTCGCTGCATAGACTAGTCGACTGCGCTATGGGTTATATGCCAGTTTCAAGAAACAATTGTACTGACCGGGTTTTCAAAAGCAGTTAGTTTATGCTTACTATTTATCTGATTGTTTCTCTACTGCTGCCATCAATCGAGGGATGATTACCATTCTGAACTTGACAGGCACTGAGATTCGATCATTTCTTGTTAAGGTAATTACTGCGCCACTTTATCAGGTCCGCCTGCTTTGAGTCACACAACGTATTCCATTTTTGGATTGACAATGACAAGCAATAAACAAGCTCTTGCCCGATTCTGCGGTGAAACAGGCTTGTTAGGACCACTTACTGTGAGCCATAGTCGTATACTAGTTATTTCACAGCTTCTATATGTTATTCTTCATCAAATATTCTCTATTTATGAAGTAAGGGCTCTTTGCTAATTAAAAGTTATTGGCTTTACGTACATTGTAGTTTAATGAGTGTACAGAAGGATTACTAAGCAATGATGGGCTTAAGAAACTGTCAAAACCGTAAGCACAGGTTCGTATTGTAGCATTTGCATATGCATCCTATCTTTGGCCCTCTTCGTGTACGGACAAATGTGCATGGCTTTCAAGAGTTACGCGTTCATGGAAGGATTCTGATATCAAGAGATCATGTCCAAGTACAAGCGCTAGGTAATGTCAGGTCACAAACACCTTCTTACCCCAGGTTTGGGCAATGGTAATATTCCAACCTACCGAGTCATTCTTAATATGGTGACTTTTCCTGAGTTTGGCTTGGCTTCCGCATACAACGAACCACATTCTGTTTAAACAACCAAATTCCTGTACAAACGAATGAAATGTTTATCAGTCAACTCGCTGATTGCGCTGAACTGATGAGAGCGCGGATAAGGCATCAAAAGCTATTGGATATATTCCATTCCATTACAGCTTTCTCTTTATTATGATTTTTGATTTTGTAAACTTGCTAATGATTGGCATGTAGTCAACGTGCTTCTATGTATAATAGTAGATATTGCATGCAAACGCAACAAGCTTTTTCAATTAGGCTTGGTTAACTTGTTAACGTAGAGATGCAGTATGGGTTGTATTTTGACGCAGAAGAGTTCGCTGCAGATCTGAAACACTGCCGCACGAATTGCAATTGTCATCAATGAGTGATGGCGTTGTGTTTATTGGAAAGATAAGATGATATTTATTGTTAACTCTGACAAAGTATCGATGAATGCAAAAAAAAAAAAAAAAATTCTGCCAGATGAACATGATAGTCGCTTTTTCGTATTTAGAATTCTAAACGCATGATAGTATTTACTCGTTTGTATTTTGGATGTTCGCCCCGTTGAATTATCTTGAACCCGTATTTCTCGTAAAGAGATACGGCTTTCACCAGGTTGTAGTCGGTGAGGATGGTAATCTCGGGGAAACCTAGCTTTTTTGCCCAAGCAACGAACTCGATCATCAATGGATGGGCAAAACCTTTTCCTTGGTATTCCTTGGAGATTGCCATTTTTCCGAGTTCACAATGGCCGTGCTCGACCACCAAAGCCACGGATCCAACGACTTTGTCGCCGTCCAGAAGAATGAAGACCTGTCCACCCGGTTTGATAATGCTCTCTTCGGGATTTTCAACCTGTCGACGATCGGATTCCTCGACCACATACAACTCCTTCACCCATCCCAAGCTAAGTTCTTGAAAGACTTCCTTAAACTCGGGAGACCAGGTAACGACATGCAGCTTGTTGGTGATAGTCTAAATATGTCAACAATGGAGGAAAATTAAAGAGAGAAAGTCAGCTTTCATCGGAAATCTTTTGCTTGGGCCTATATTCACCTTTTGTTCTTTGTCGACCACATAGTACACGGCAATGCAATGTTCATGTAGGTTAGAGTCTTCCAGGGATGAGTTTCGCAGAGCGTCGTCGGCCCATTCATTCTTTGCACAGTAGATGAAAAACGTCAGTAAGCGACCATAGGTTTGCAAGTAGGTCCCATTATTTCTTACGGTTGCTGTAAATTCTTTCCATTCTACTGCTTGGCTACGGATCAATGCAAATTGTCTCAGTTCGGTAGAAGTCATATTGATAGAGAGATCTGATGTGTTCTGTAGAGATCAAAGTTGGGGAAATTGGTGGGTTTATATATGCGTTCCTTAAGAACCTTCATCAAACCTGTGAGTCATTTCATCGGGACCCAATCATGACCTTTTCGCACCCAAACTTTTTTTCTTTTTTTTTTTCTTTGTGCATGGTAAAAGCTGAGATCAGACAAACCTAAATACTTTTTCCGCTGATTATAGCGATGATCTGTTCGGTTTCCACACTTTCTAATCCGATCTCTATATTAACAAAACTATGGTGTGATGCTTGCAGATAACCATGTATCTAGAATAAAGAGCATCAATACTCACAAGTTCTTTTGCTTTTACTCATAACGCGAATGAGCAAATATGCAAGACTGAGATACTTCTAGTACTGTTTCCTTATGTATTCTCTTTTCCCCTATAATAAACCATATCCTTGAATAGCTGCAGTTCTAACTTGAATAACTTAATCCGATAACAAAATCGCTTTCGATTCTTATGGTAGAGCTCTCTTGCTTTGATCTACAGGACTAACTTCCCTTTGGAAACATACCAAATGCGACCATTCATGGTTTCAGAACATCTGTCAAAAAAGGAAATATGGGATAGAATTTACCCGGTCGAGGCGGGATGGGATAAACAGCCGCGTCCGGATATTGGGATCGTCCAAATAACTTCCAATAGGAGATCGCCCGATGCTCGGCCAGGAGAAGAAATCCAGATTTGGATTCCTCTGATACAGCCATCGGCGGGAAGCCCTTTAACTTCTTTTCCTCCTTTTCCACTCCATCAAATCTCCGAAAATTGGGCCAATAAAATAAGAGAACACATCGTGCTTGGAGTGCCTACAAGTTTTGCCTTAAGCATCTAATAACCAAACCATATATTGCATCAGAATGCTTGGCGTATAATAACTCCCTCGCGCCTTCCGCGGAAAGCAAAGTCTTTTGCCGTCATAAGCAAGGCATATCAGAATCGTTACGGATACCCTTGGGATAAATTAGAACTTATAATAGCAGCGCGCTGTTAAATGTTTTATTATGAGAGAATGCAATGGTTTTTTATTTTTTTATAAGAAAAATTGGAATTCTTGCTTAGTGCAACCCAAATCTTTCCAGGAAGCAACCAAAAATTATGCAGTTTTATGACGAGGGAAGATACTATCAAGTATGTCTCTCCAGTTAGTTTCATCTACATTGAACCAGACAAATATCAATTACCTTGTATGGATTCATAATACCATTAGGGTCCAGCATGTTCTTCATGGTCTTCATCAGCTGAATCATAACTGGAGACTTTGAGTAGCCCAAAAACTCGTTCTTGGCTACACCCAAGCCGTGCTCGGCACTAATAGATCCTTGATGCTTAGCTATTGTATTTCAATTGTTGTTGTTAGCTATAATAAAAGAATACTGATAATTCGCTTTCGAATGTATACTTACAAACCCATTCGAAGAGATAAGGCTCTATCAGTGCCGACACTTTCTTGTCCAAACGTGAGGCGGCGATATTCAAGTGGAGATTACCGTCGCCGACATGGCCGTAAGCAACCACGTCCGTGACAGGCGAGTCCTGCTGGCCAAAAACGCCACCGTCACGCAAGTGCTGGCGCATATCCTCAACACACTCGTACAACTTTGGCACTGGCATAGAAATGTCGTACTTGTACACGGCGGGCTCTTTACCCAAAGCCTCAGTAAAACCTTCTCGAAGACTCCAAAGGCTGCGTATTTGTGTCTCATCTTGTGCCACAACGCCATCCTGTGCAACTCCATCTTCCATCATGTTTTCCAGATACATTGTCAATTTCTATCATACATTTAGTCTTCTTGTACGTATCCACTATCTGCTTGACGTACCTCATCGTCGTGGTCTTTGTTCGAACCACTGGTCTCAATCAACACGTAGAATGGATATTCACTTTGCATAACTTCCTTAGGAGTGGCGTGCTTTTTGAACATGTGAAGAGCATTGATGTCCCAGAATTCGAAGGCTGTAGATGCCGTATGAGCCATGAATGTGGACGCAGTCTATTTTCGTTACCTGATAGAATTTCGGACAAGGCAACGCGAGATTGCTTGAACGCTTTTTGGACATCTTCAAATGAATTCAAACCAAGGAGTGCAACATTTACGGCCTAATCGCAAGTTAGGAGAGTTCTCTCCTCTTATACACTTTATCTTTGTTTGCCTTTGAACGATGAGGCGTTAAGATAGAAACGCCAGTCACTACGCCAACTGTTCCTTCGGATCCGATGAATAGTTGTTTCAAATCGTAACCTGGAATCCGGCTATGTTAAATCAACCCATGACTTAAACTTTTCCCTCTCACGAACGTTACCTGTGTTGTCTTTTCGCAAAGTGGACATGTTATCCAGAATGGTACCATCAGGAAGCACCTTCATGATTTAGATGAGTGCATCCGCCAACTTATGCATCTTTCAGAGGACAAAAACTTTTCTTACCACTTCCAGACCCAACACCGTACCGTGAAGCGATCCGTAACGAAGCAAACGAAGACCTCCTGCGTTAGTAGCAATGTTACCACCGATCTGACAGCTGTAGCTTACGTCAGCCAAATCCTCGTTGATTCAACTTTACTCTCTTTAACAAACATGTACCTTCCTTTTGCGCCAAGATCCAAAGGCATCATATAGCCCTTCTCACCGAGCCAGTTATCAAGAACTTCCAGTACACAACCAGCGTCTGCCGTGAGGATGCCTAGATACCGCAATGAGTTTATTTAGAATCATTATAGCTGTACCCCACCTGAAACACTGTCAAAGCTGCGAATCTTGTTCATGCTTTGAAGGCTGAGGACAACTTCGTCGAAGACTGGAACTGAACCACCCACCAAGCCTGTGTTACCACCCTGGGGTACCACGGCAATCCTGCAATGCGTAGACCAATCAGTGCGCGTGTGTCACACACACACACACACACACACACCCTCTCTGACCTGATTTCAATGCTTACTTTTGTTCATTGCAGTATTTCAATATAGCGGAAACCTGCTGCGTCGTCTTCGGTTTTAAAGCGAGCTGCGACTTTCCACGGAACTTATTCATCCAATCGGTGTTGTAGGCAAATAGATCGTCCTCATTGCCATATACCACGCCATTCTCGCCAACAATCGTTTTAAAATATTCAACGTCTTGCTCATTCAACTACTTGCCCCACCCATGCCAAAACTTTCTTTTGAGTCATATGCACGTCGTACAAAATAGAGCTTTTAAGTATGTGTACCTTCTTGAACTTGTCGTTGCGAACATAGCCGGGAAACTTGTCGACTGTATAGGCAACCACTTTTTCGGAATTAGAAGCATAAAATCGCACGCTGTTGCCAACGGCGACGGCGCTGGAGCGGCGTAATGAGGACTCGAAAGCGGGTCGAATGGTGCGCCCAACCGTTGCCATGGCAGCTTTGGAAGTCTGGCCCAGTGCCCGCAAACGAAACATGGCAAGGATATCTGGTGAAAAGGGAAAGAGAAATGGCAGAGCGGAAGTAGGAATAAGCGAAATAAAAAAAAAAAGGAGATCGGCTGATGTGACGTGTCTCGCGTCAACGGTGCCAATTTGGCCCAACTCATCCTGATTTGGGAGCTTTGAACAACGTTATCTTGTTCGACCATTAAAAATATGAAAGCAAATGGGGAAGAAATGGCTCTAAAGGGAAAAATAAAAGGGAGCAGGGTCTACATTTTATTAAGCTGATAGCCAGGATGGGGTTGCATCTCGCTTTGCTACCATCAGATGGATACTGCGGAGGCTCAATTTATAGATCGCTTTCTCTTGAAACGAAACAATGCAATTGTTGACTCGTATTTACCATATGCATGTAGTATGTCAATAGTATGTACTATGCATAAGTTCATCTGTCTTGTGACTAAAACTTGGAACTGGTTTCCTAATTCAATAAGTAATAATCTAAAGGGAAAGCTTACACTGTATAAGTGTAACGGTAGAGGGCAGATGGACTTGACGTACCAGAAATTATAATTGTCTATACTATTCAGTATGCCAAGGTTCAAATTATGGAAAATGATTGTATTTAATGGTGTGCAGTCTGCTCGAAACAGTCCCGTGATATTATTATTATTATTATTCAAAGCAATACAAAGACAGCAGGAGTTTACCGGTCTATGGCGAACGGCTCACGCAAGAAAAACGAGATTGGTTTCTCTAGTCTTCTAAGATAGTAGCAAGCAGTGAGACCTAGAAAACCATACATATAGCGTTCACTGATCTCGGGCTTAGATTTTGCTATTCGACGAGATTTCGTTCCTCCAGACAGCCTAGATAGCCAGGTGTTTATCGGGCTCTGTACAAGAAAGTCGTTTATTCTATATCTAAAACTTGAACACCTGGTCGGTCAGTTTGCTCACAGATCGTGGCTTTTCGTAACCGAGTTCTACTGTGGCCTATAAGATGCATTAGCATACGATCACGTTTCCTAATTATCATCGTCTGTCAGTCTTACAGCTGTGATCGCTTTTAGCATCAATGGGGGACCACATATTAAGATCTGGGTATCGCATGACGGTTTTGGTAACCATTGTTCCAAGATATCCTTATTGATATAGCCTGTTCCTTGTGTCCATTCTTTTGGTGGATAATTTAAGACGTGGTACACTTTAAATTGTTGCGGGTGCTTTTCTGCTAGCTGGTCAAGCTCTTCTCTCAGTAGAATATCGCCTTCTGTCATATTGCCAAATAAGAGTGTAACTTTGGTTTTATCATTCGGGTTGCGAACAATAGCACGAACGATCTAAAACCAAAAATCAAAAAAAAAGGGTTCCCGTAAGTCTTAAAACTTTTTCCATCGATCTCACTGGATAAATTTCTTGTACCTGAAGCATAGGTGTGATGCCTGTACCACCTAAACCCCGCAACGAAAAAAAAAAAGACTTCAGCTTATCGAAAACGCCTATAAATCTTTAAGTCCCTACCTGCAATCATCCCTATTTCCTTGACCATGTTAGGTGTATATGTAAAAGCGCCTTTTGGGCCACAGACAGAAATCTTGTCACCGACCGCCAGGGAAGCGATGTACCTTGACATCATCCCGGATGGGTATTCCTTTTTTTTTTTAGAAATATCACGTAATCAGATCCATGATCACTGGCTGTGCTTGTCGTCCTCCGTATTTATAGGTACCTTTATCAACAGGTCGAAATAACCTTTCTCGTCGTTGCTGCTTGTTGGGGTATAGCTTCGTGATATCTCTTTCCCGGCAATAGTGGCTACAACCGATATATGTTGTCCTACGGGAAGTCCTAACGTATCATCTTTGTTCGGCAGTGCAAATCGATATCTACAAAGACAAACGAGGAAAATCTTCAGCATGGCTTTTACGAGCGAGTAAAGTGTAGGCGTTTCTGCTTACAGGCAAGTATTATGACTGATCGTCCTTTTCTCTTTTAGCTTGAATTCTTTAGTTGTATGTTGGTCCAATACTCGGGTGGATCCTGTAGAAAGTGGTTAGCTAAGGTTTTACCTGCCGTAACTTGGAAAGGACATACGTCTTCCCGTGTAAATGTACCAGATCCCGATGCCAACAGTCGCCATGACAGTTGATGTACTTAGTATAAGGGGATCTGACAGAATTTTGATCATCTTTCGGATGGACATGGGTGTGCGAGAGAGTGCATGTAGAGTGTAGGTCATTGTTCAGGTCGGATGATTAAGGGAAAATGGGGCGAAGAAGAGATGAATAAAAACTCCCCTCCAAAAGTTGGGCCATATTGGCGGGGGAAAGTGCACTGGAAATTCACGTTGTCACGGATGAATTTACACTCATCAAGATTCCAAGCGAGCTTCTTTACACATCGAACTCCAGTGCGCTGCTTCTTATTAAAGCGCAACATGTATGAATTGGCGCATGAGTCTATTAGAAAACCTCTTACTTTCTTGAAGCTCAAACTAACAAATAATAGGCGTCTTTTTTTCCAGTTCATCTATCGTATGATCACGAATTCTAATTAAAGCGTGTTCGCATATTAACTTCGAGTCACATCAACCGAAGCAGATGAGATTAATAACCGACATGCAGAGATTAAAAAACCAGGTTGATCGAGCTAAACACTCAATCGTCTGGGATAATACTCTTTAAGAGAGGTTTAAGAGATTCATGGTTAAATCTGGTATATATACGAAAGAATAAGTAACAGGATTGGCAATAACAATATTTATGACAACAATATTTGCACCGATCTGGATTGACAATGAAATTTCTCTTTGTACATTTTATCTTCTGGAAACTGCTGACGGGTTTATCGTTGTACTTCGTCTGAAGTTAGCAGGTGCTCTATAAAGATCTGACCGGTATTTTCATAAGTTCTGAGGAATAAGTCAACAACCTTCAGATAACACTAGAACACAGAATTATTTTTTAAGTATACCTAACAAAAGGAGGTTTTACTAGAGGTCGTTCCATCCATATCCTTCGTCGCTATAACTTTATTGTGGCCCCGATCAGCAAGTGGTTCTGAAGCCCCGCAGGACAAGGGATACGAGCGCTTTTTCAACCATACGGTGAGATCGGAACTGCGTCACCATGGTCTGAAGTGGTCATTTTGCCTGACGGTTTCCTGCCGTATCCGAGAAAAAGCACACCTGTAGCCTTTTTGCCAGTGATGAGCTTTCGCGTACCGATGAAATATAGTTTTCAATGATTATAAGTGCCTCAAAGCGCTGAAGCAAATGCTCCATCAACTGCTTTAGTATACTCCATAGGTTTTCATTGAACACATCACAAAATGAAGCTTGTATGTTCATCCTTGGGAATACGCAGATGATTACTGCTTGTACGATTTTTAAGAACGCTTGCAGGCTTACTTTACATATTGCGATGTGCATCTTTGTGCTGTACGGACAGAAATTGCTACCTGCTTTGCAGCAGCTGATACACTCAAGACCTTCTCAAATATCAGTTTGAAAAATTTTACCTTATCTTGGTCCATTTCAATACTACCGACATACCTGTGTTCCGCTTCTTCCATACGAATATTTTGCATGTCTTTTGGCTATCGAACCAATGTTATGCTGACAAGAAAATATTATGCACGTATTCCGTGCGAGAAGTGACGATTTCAAGAGCGCACATTTACTCATCAACAACATCAGTCCATAGGTTCAGGAATGACCCTGTCCAACTTCATAGACACTGAATTGCTGATTCCGAAATGCAAAGTGCAGAAATTAAAAGATTTCCATGTCCCAAAAAGGTGACATGCTTAAATAAGGATGAATCAGCGCAAGTTTCTGCTATGGATATGACATACGGAGCGCAAAATTTGCTTACGACGGTACGAAATGAAATTCTGTCAACGTACGATTTCAAAATTGCGTGAGAGCGATATTGATTCTGGAAAATAGTGCACCGTTTTGACATCCTTTCTTTGTGTTACCACTGATCACATTGGATGCATGATGATAAAAGCTTGCATGTCTCCTGAAGAGATTGTCTTTAGAAGCAAAAAAAGAATTTCATAAAATAAAGCAAGTTTGCTATGGAAGATTTGTTTCTGGTATTATGTATGTTTATACCGCAAGAAGATTTAGTACCTACTCACTTCTCCTTTTACTATATCGGAATTTAAAAATTAGGTCACTCGACCACGCCATCATAATCTATGCATGTTAGACATTTATACCACAAAGATTTGCAATCATTCTCCTTGTGTACGATACTTCAATTAGCTTTGAAATCTGATTTCATTAACAAACAATGTTATTATTGTCTAGCAATTGCTAGGCATAAGGCGTTACATATAAATCTGTCTATAAAGCATAAGATATGGCGATCCTGTTGTCCATTTTCTCTCAGATATTTGGCATAGTCGGTCACTAGCAATAAATGGTAGATACAAAGGAATTGGTATCCATTGAAGCCCTAAGCTTTTAATATAAGCTTGTCTAGGATGCACTTGAAATGTTATTAAGTGGTAAATTTGTTCTGATAAAGTATGGCAAGTGTCAAATAATCGATTAATTTTTCAAGTTCTGAATACGGTTCCATCTTTTAAGTAGCATACTAAGCCATTTCCCCTAAAAAGGTGGCTTATTTTCTTTGGGCTGTGGAAAAAAGGGGTTGTTTACTAGTCAATAATGATTTCAGTAACCCAAGCCCACTGATATGGTGAAGAAATATATTTTTATTGTACATACGGCATATTCGTTAAAAAGGAATGGTATTAGTCATTTTGACCCCTTGCTTTAAGCCTTTCAATAAAAAACTTCATTTCAAGGATTCGATCTGTTTGTTTACCATAGAAATATAGGTGTGAGGGACAACAAACTTTAATCGTCTGTCTGTTTCGCATGAATACTGTGGCAACAGGATAAAATGCGATTGTGAAGCTTAAGATGGAACAAAAAGATGAGTTTTTTTTATCAAGTAAGGGGTTGATAACGTTTCATGTAGGACAAAAGATTAAAAAAGTGATGTAAGGGTTAATGATGACAGGAGTTGTATTGTCCGGTTAGCTGTGGCAAGCCTGATTATGGGTTGGTTTACCATACCGAATAGCAGGAATGCACTGATAAGATTTAGCTTCCATGCGATTCTACCTGAACTCCCACCCCTTGTCCTTGATACTCTTTTCTTTTATGGTGCAAAGAAAGAGAGGAGACGCGATGAATATTGGTGCAGGTTCATGTTCCGTCTGGATCTCTTTCCTTTTTTTTTTTTCTTGGTTCCCGGACTTTGCAGTTTTATGTAAGGAATTGGCGAACACTCCAGAGAGTGCCCGGCTCTAGAGTAGATGTGTCACAAAGAAACTTGGCATTCCGTCCCCAAGTTTGGTCTCTCAATGGAAACAAGCAAAACGAAGTACGCTATTGCATCGAACTCTGGGTGTGCAACCGTAAGCCAAAACTATCCGCATTTTTTAAAGAGGAAAGCATAAAAGAGATTTTATTTGTCAAACGTCAACCATAAATGTGTGATCATCGGATAAGATGAGGAGGAATTTCAAGACATCCGATTCGTCCAAGAAACAAAGCTAACTACTTCTTTGAAGTATTGATAAGATCTTGAAATGCAAAAGTTAAGATAGCAAGACAATGAAAGGGAAGATTCGAGACTCTGCGGAAAGAACATTTTTCAAACAAGGGCCCAACAACACGTACGAGTCGCATGTTGGTGTGTGCAACCATATGTAGGATCGGGGATGTTGAGTTTGAACACTGCTTCCTCCTTGTATATATTCCTTCCGATCTTTTTTCTTTTTCTTGCTTCTACAACTTCTTTCTTTTTTTTTTCTCTCCCTGTCCTTCTTTGACTTATCGTGCTGGTTCACGAAAATAAAAAACTGAACAATACACACACGTACAAGCCAACAAAAAAACCCAACCTTTCATTTTACATAGTCGTTTCACATGATCATCAAACAAAGTACACCATTCCCTTCTACTTGTGCCTCTCGATTATCAGCCCATGTATCGCCACGTAAAAGAACTCACCTAAAAACCGATCAAGTGGCTACCTTGCAAGCCTCTTTCAATGTCAATCCTCTACCCGATGCAAATACTCGTAGTCGTCTTGCCGTCGAACTGGGCGTAACCGAACGTACTGTCCAAATTTGGTTCCAGAACCGTCGTGCCAAGGCTCGCAAAATGCTATCCGATCCATCTTGTAACGCTTCGATGTTTCCTTCTGACCGACCACGAACCACTCAACCTCGTTACCAAGCGACATTCCGTACCATGATGACTCCTGAACTTTTTGAAGAATTGAACCAGGATACAACTGAACAACCTAAACGACGACCTCGTTCCAGCTCAAAACCTGAACGTAAGCCCTCAGACTTGTACTTGCATCCACCACCAGTTCCTCCTCGTGCTATGTCGGAAGGAACGGACCGAATGGCAAATATGTATTCTCAAGGTAAGCTTTTGTTTTTCCCTTTTTCTGTTCTTGCAGCCGCCCCCCTTTTTTTGGTCTTTGGCATAGAAACAAGCCCACTCCCTAAATGCGTTGTCTCATGACGTTCTAATTTCAGGAACCTTTTATACTCCGCCTCCATTGGTGTCACTTCCGGTCCATGCACTTCATATTGGCTCCTGGTCTCGATTTGCTCAAATGATGCCTGATCAAGCTGAATGGGATTTGACGTGCTCTGGTAGCCCTTCTGATCGTGAGTTGATCTGGCAGGTCCGGGTTGATCAACAGTATTTCCGTATTCAGATTCCTTTCGATCGTATTCAGCAATTACGTTTAAGTCAACAAGTCCAAATGGGTACTGGTGACCTGGTGGGCCAACTGGAAGTCGAAGTCAATCCATCGGATCTTATGTTTTCTATGTGGCGACTTGGCCTTGACCTTGGCTGGGTTCGCTGTGATGATTTTTCAGAAGACACCCAAGCGAGTTGCGAACGAGTTCATGTATTGCTGGGCAATCTTGATGCTTTCCAACAATCCCTTCTTGATCTGATTGCGCTGGCGCCTGAATTAGCTTCCAAACTGTTGATTGTCAAACCATTGTCGTATCTGCCAGTTTTCCTTCCAGATAAAATCTTTTCGATCGGAATATAAATATACTTCCCATGCCAGTTAACAGATCTATAGATATGTTGAATGTACAAAGAAATAGAGTGTTTCTGTTACAATTTGCTTTTGCACTCTTATGTCAATACATTACCCCTTCACTTGCATTTTCTCTCTTGCGAGCTTCAATAACAACAATATACAGAATTTGGGATTTCTGCTCATCAACAACCTTCGACTTCCCATTTCATACATTAGAAAACAGACTAGACCTAAAAAGAGGCTCATCTGTTTTTGTTCTTTGTACTACCTTCGCTCGGGGCATCCGCGCATGCGAACGGGATTCATTGTGTAATAGATACTGTTTCCGGAAAGTAAAACAATTGTCACTGTCTTCGCAATGGGTTATTATTTAGAAGTCGAATAACCATGGAAAGAACTAGAAGCAAGGAAAGGTACGTAAACGCAGCAAAAAGAAAAGTCAACAGCTCATACGCACATGGTCCCGAAAACTGTCAAGAATATGAAGGTGCCAGACAATGTGAAGAAAACCGTAGCTTGTTTTGCTTGCAAAGGTGTGACAATAAACGGAAAGTTGTGCTGGCCAAAACTGACTGTAGTTCCGTACGCCTTTCTAAGAAAGTTATGCCACACTTTGCACAATCATAAAATACAGTTTAAGCACGTTGACGCCAATTACGAGGGAAAAAGCTTGGGTTATCCCAACCCAAATTCAAGCCTTAGTTCGCTGTGTTTGATTATCGCATTGCCTAATGACGTCGCAACGTCTGTATCAGTGTATACAAAGACATCATGCAGTTGTAGATACCTTGCCTCATAGGATCAAGCCAAACAATCATCATCTCAACATAACATTGTCAACTAGATCCAATAAATCGATCCATCTTTTCTTTTGATCTCCATCAGCGATTGCTACTGTATTCCTCTCCTGTGTCCGCATGTATTCATTTGTGTTCTTAACCTTTGGTAATGTCACGTGGAAGCGGTTCATCTGCACGAGCGCTTCATGAAATTGATCGGTCTTACGGACATTTTCTTCTTTCCCTTTCTGACCAATGTCCGTGTCCCGAAATAGTGAAGAACCTTATGGGGATATGGATCGCTTGTTCGTCCAAGCCATGCTATCTTATCGCATCCTATACAAAGAAGGTGCAAAACAATTATATGAACGTCTTTGTGACATAACACAAAGTAAATGTAAGATATACACAAACATGCACAAAAAACTCACACGAACCCATACTGTGTCACCCCAACCCTTCCTGTCTCGTTTATTGGTGCAGCACAGACACACGACTTTATGAGTTTTGTGTCCCGTATAAACCAAGCACTGATCGAATTTGACATGATACTGAAGTTTGCTCATGATGAACGCGATGGACAGGTGATGATAGGCCTTGTAAGCTGCAGATCCATCTGAATCCGGAAAATGCACTGACGCATGGGAAACACCCTTTTTTCCTCCCTATTTCCCACCAGATTAACTTGTCCGAAGATATTGCCTCACGTGAAGCAACTCAATATTCCAGAAATGACATTAACCATATCAAGAAACTGGTAATTTCTGTCCAGGATTTGTTGTCCTTGACCCATAATAGGCCGTCTCTTCAGATAGATTTGATATTACAAAGTGAAGGATTTTCCATTCGTGCCATCAAGGCTTTCCAGAAATTAAGACTTTCTGCTCGCAAAGTGGAAGCCTTGCTTGAGCAGTTGGTGATAGACCAATGGTTCATTTTCATGAATGGTCAATATGCTTTGGGTATGCGTGCTTTGATGGAATTAGGAGAATATCTGTCTAGTCATTACTCGGAAAAAATCAAGTCATGCCATGTTTGCTCAGAGATGGTTACAACGGGCGAACGCTGTCAGAACAAGACATGTGAAGTCTATTTCCACTACCATTGTGCCACGTCCTATTTCCGCTCTTCTGGCATCACTCACTGCCCGGCATGTAAAACAGTCTGGTCCAATGTAAATACGTTTGGTCTTATGGAAGCTGAGGAAATTGAGACGGACGAATGGACCGAGGACGATGACAAGGATAGCGACGATGATGAGTACATGGAATGACTTCCTTCTAAAGGCCAAGCATAATGTAGCTGTTATAACAACACTTGTACTGTGTTCTTAAACAAAAAACAAGGAAAGGTCTATAAAAGTGCTCTCCATAAATCCCAATCACTGCCATGGAACCTCGGCTCTTTCAGCAGCGAACATATGTCTATCCGGCAATGAGCATCAAATAACCAAATGGGAGATCGGAAGAAATAGGCACTATTAAGCAGGCATACAAGCATCCGTGCCATCATCGTTTTCAGATAGTTGCACTAATTAACAGGATACATACCTTGCCTGCCCTTTGTTTTCAATGGAATCCAGATGACGAATGGGATGCAGTTGTTACACAACATGATTTTAATGGCCGCATAGTCTTATGCAACCCTTTTCCATCTTTCTTTGGCTTTGTTCTTGGGCTAATCTAACAAAACTGGAGAAACAACAAAAACAACTACGACAACAGCAAAGGAACCGAAGGAAAACAAAGTTCCTTTTTGGTGTAAGGACTGGTTGTGCTGATCTAATGAATAGGTGGAAGTTCAAAAGGGATCCACCAATGGCAAGGTTTAGTTAAAGTCAGCCATGTTTTGATATGTACCATAAAAGACAAGATGGTGGGTTTGTCTTTCAGAGAAAGAGAGAGAAGCGAAAAAGATGCCCTGTCACGTGTAGACATGTAAAATTGTAAAGGGAAAGGGAAAAAAAACAATAACAGAAAAGAAAGCCCTTTTGTTTTTCTCTTTCTTACTCAATTCATTCTTCTTGTCATTTAAACTCTGCATCATGACACGACGTTACTCCGCTTACCGAAGATCACCTCCATTACCCGACGATGCCGGTACATGTCATGTCTACGATCTAGCTTGAAACAGTTTGACTTACCATGAAATAGCCCAAAGGATGGACAAAGCGTGGGAATCAATCCAGCAAAAAAGTAAGCTGCACGGACCCAAAAAAGGGGGTTCGGCAATTTTTTCTATATGTATTCACAAATGCTCCCAAATGAAACTTTTCTCATACAGCCTTCACGAAATGGTAAGCTCGGTTTATGGAAAGAAAACAACGTAGCTTGACCGATCTCGTTTAATCCAGGGTCAATAACAAGTTGGATATAAAGAAGATCCAACATGTTCAAGATCTATGTGAAGAACTAGCCCCTGGCGTTCGTCTTATCCAGTTACTGGTAATAAGATCTAGATCCCATCAACATCTAAAGTTACCTAAAAAAATATCCGTTTAGGAAATTATCGGGGACGTGACAATATCTCGATATAACAGAAAACCTCGTATGCGTATCCAATGTGTTGAAAATGTCAATACTGCTTTGGAATTTATTCGATCTAGAGGTGTCGCTTTAACGAACATTGGCGCCGAAGGTAAATATAAGAAGGAAAGAAAACATATCCTTTGTCTAAATCATGTTTCACAACAAGATATTGTGGATAAAAACCTAAAACTGGTGTTGGGCATGCTATGGACTATTATTTTACGATTTACCATCGCTGATATCAAGTAGGTCGAGAATGGATAAAGAGGATAGGAAATTTTGGTAGTTAACTGGTAAACTGGTTAGTCAAGACGGGAAAAACGCAAAAGAGGGTCTTCTACTATGGTGTCAAAGAAAGACGGCCCCATACAAGGAAGTCGATGTACGCGATTTTACTTACAGTTGGACGGATGGTTTAGCATTGTGAGTTCCGTGATCAAGTGCTTTGTAAGTTTATGCATATTGATTATTGTGGTTTCCAGTTGTGCCTTGATCCATCGACACCGCCCGGACCTTATTGATTATCATAACTTGGATTTCGTGAGTGAAAAAGCAACGAAAAAGAAAAGATGCTAATTGTTGGAGGGTAGAGTGATCGTCACGGAAATACAGCATTGGCTTTTGATATAGCAGAGAAATACCTAGGGATCCCGGTAAGACAAGGATAGGCAATGGGAAAAGGGTCTCTCCTCCTCTGACGAAGCTAAGGATTATTATTAGAAATTATTGGATGTGGAAGATGTGTGTGATATATCCAAACCGGATGAACGATCGGTAATGACTTATGTAGCCGAATATTTCCATGCATTTTCGGCTCTGGGTAAGTACAAGCGCATGAAATTTCAATTTCTGATACGTGTAGATAAGATAAGGTCGAGACAGCTGGACGACGCGTAACCAAATTTGCTGAAGTGGTTGATTCAATATGGCATATGGAACATGATTATGAAAGACGTGTGTTCGAATGGAAAGAGGCAATTCAAACAGTGCGGACAAAATGGAAGAACACAAAGTTAAGCGATAGTTACGCCGAGATTAAAAAGAAATGTACAGACTTCAACCATTACAAGAACACCGAGAAAAGGACATGGGTCTCTGAAAAACGGGACTTGGATTCTTTGTTGGGCAACGTCCAGACGAAACTAAAGACTTACAATCTGAAAGCATACCATCCTCCTGAAGGCTATAAGCTTAGTGTAAGTTATACCAACAATAGCAAAAAAAGAAAACGAAGCCTACCAATGGCTAATTTATGAGATCGAAAGGATCTCGACAGGATTTGGGAAGATCTATTACGAGACGAAGCAATTTACCATCGAAATATTAACGGGAGGATCAGGCAGTAAGTCTCATGTTTTGAAAAAGCTTTGACATAACCATCTGTTTGACAATAACCTCCATTAGAATCAAGGAAAATCTCCGAAAAGCTTATGCCATGGCAGCCAACCAGTTTCAAAAGCAACTGGACACACTTTCCTCGGAATTAGCATCTTTAGATGGTGATCTTGATGTAAGGACCGTAAGATGGATAGATTCCTCTGCACTTGCAACTCATCTCTCGTCTTATCATGTTTAGCAACAATTACATCGATTGGAGACCATCAAAAGGAAAGTGGGTGTGTTGTCTTCCTCTTTAAGAAACGTGGAGTCTCTAGATCAAGAATGTATCGACGCCAACACGGAAGAGAATGATTATACAGTGTATTCTCTAGAAGATCTTACATTTGGATTGCGATTGGTACAACAAGCCATACAGAAAAAGAGTGCTTTCATTCAAAATCAGGTAAGAACTGGAGAGAGAGAGAAACGTAGCATGCGCCTTGATCTGGAGCTATAGATTAATGGCCATTCTTCTTTTAAAAACAGATCATTTCTCGTAATATGACCAATTTGACACCGGCTCAATTGGAGGAATTCGAGCAAGCCTTTCGCCATTTTGACAAAGATGGCAGCAACACGCTTTCACCTCCTGAACTCAATGCTGCTCTGGCAAGTCTGGGTGTCTTGTACAACGATGAGGAATTTGAAACGATGTTCTATCGGATTGCGGGGGGACATGGTGAGGCGTCCTTTGAACAGTTCATCCGGTTTATGCATGATGTGACGGAGGACAAATCGACTCCAGATCAATTGGCAGATTCATTCAGAACCATTGCTAACGAAAAGCCTTATGTGACGGAGTTGGACCTGAGAATGTGCCTCGTTCCTGTATCTGTGATAGACTACTTGAAGCATGCAATGCCTCAGGTAGTCATGGATATGGATCGTGGTCTAGATTATAATTCTTATGTCATGGAAATGTTTAACTAGGGATTGCATATATAGTACATAGTCTATACGCATAAAGAAGACAGATTTCTGTTTTGTTCCTTCAATGGATCGGATGATTATGTACGATATTTTTGACAGTTATTCCGTCTGCAAAAAGGTCCGATCTGTATCACTCTGCGCCAATACTTCTACTCTGGAGCTTATAATTTAAACCGATCGTTCGGAAAACATATCGTTTTGTCCGTTTCTTGGCTTTGTCTTTTGGAAGAATCTCATCTCTTTCTTTTTTTATCATTATGAAAACAAAATAGAGTTTCTAAGAAAGTGAGGACATTAGTAATCGAAACTGATAAGAGAATTTAAGAGAAACCGAGGCGGAGTCCAGTCGCATCATCTTGATACTCCATGAGCTCAAAATTTTCGGCCGGATTCCTCGTTGTAGTGTTCTCATCGGGTAAAGTCCCGGTCCTCCATCGAACCGAGCAAACCCAAGAAGATCATTACATCAGCCATTCTTTTCTTTTCATGTTTTTGATCCAAACAAAGTTCACCCGCCTCTTCATTTTTTATTTGGATCAATCCAATGCTGCTTTGGAGACTGCTTTCTTGGTCAGCATCTTGATCTCTCCTTTGGTCCTACAGAATGCGAAGAAAGATGATAGAAGAGTAACGGCAACGTGAAAAACATCTTACCATCAATCAATCAGTAAGCGCTTATTGATTGGCTCAATTTAATGGCTCAAGCATAATCTATTCTAATCTTTTTTGTTTATGGAAACGGACCGTGTAGCCGATGATTTCTCGCGTCATCCCATAGTAGCAATCAAAATCCTTCTTAATCAATAGGGAAGTTGGACTCCACATGGGTTTCTAAGCTCTATTTCAGTTTCTAGAATTAATAAGCTAAACAAGGGAGCAAGATCACTAACGACTTAATAAACATGAAACACATCCAACCAAAATGCAAATACATGGCTTTGTTGCAAAGAATCAAATTGTAGCAGAAAGCTACCTCTTTTCTGTGGGTTTCTATGAGTTATTCATAAATCATACACCGCCTGACTCTTTTGGAACTTTTATTACGTTTTTTCTTGAATTTACGCGTCGGTTGGACTATTATGGTGATCTTAACTGAGAAAGGGATTCGGGCCGAAAATTTCTCCCTTTCGTCCATTTCTCTAGCGCCTATTGGACTATCATTGGTATGCCGTATTCTGGTTGGTCAATGTATGATGATTTCATAATCAAGTAGTTAGATCAAGATATTAAGCAATGCATGCTTGTATGTTTGCAGATCACAGCAAAGTAGATCCATATCAAAAAAGGGAATCACCTTGTAGCTTACATTATTAATTTGATGACTCTACTATGAAGGGTTATTTCTTTGTTCTTAGTGAGCTTTTGGAGAGGACATTGACATTAGTCATCACTGACTGTTACACAGTCGAAGTCAATCTCCGTTGTTTCTTCAAATTTTTTTTTTTTTTTTTTTTGGTGTTTGCTAGGTGGCGTAGTCCCAGCAACCTGTCAGAGAAAAAGAAGGGTTTGGCAACGGTGTGTATCACTGGCAGGCAAAAAAGACAGAGAGGTGGTTGTCCTTCCGCTTGCCCGCCCAGTCGAATGGTTGCCACGGAGAAACATTCCCCGGTCTTTTTGATCTCCATCTCAACATCTATATAAACTGCCATTGCCTTTCTCGTACTTTTTAGCTTTTTCCCTTCTTCTTTTCTTTACCGATCTACTCAACAACTTCCTCTCCTATCTCTTTCTCCTTCTCTTTCTCCGCTCTTCTCTCTTCTTTCCTCTGTTTTCATCCTCTCCATTCCAACCCGCCACCATGGAGGAGAAGATCGAATACACTATCCAATACGAATCAGAAAAGGGATCTGTCAGCACCGTAACCGGTCAAGGTTATACTGGCAAAGATGACACCTTTGGCGAAGAGGAAGCCAACGTCGTCAATGTCCAAGGTATATTATACAAAATGGATTAAAAAAAAGTTGACTGATTTGTTTTCCAATCCAATTTTTTTCCTCCCAGCTGCCATGACCGAATTTCAGGATCTGAAACGAGAATTATCACGCGCTAGTCGACGATCTAAACCAGCTAGCAAACTGGAAGAAGCTGTTGTTCAAGAAGAATTCGATCTGACCGATTTCTTACATGATTTGTCTCGAGAAGAACGTGAAGCAGGTCAGACACGCAAACATCTCGGTGTGATCTGGAAGAATATTACCGTCGAGGTAACATTTTGTTCGATTTGGCAAAAGATGGGACAAGACCACGTGTATCGGTTTGCTAAAAGAGATTCTTAGGGCCTTGGTGCGGGCGCTCATACCGTTCCGACGGTCCTCAGCGGGGTGCTAAAAAACATTCAATTCTGGAAGACCTATTTTGGCGTCGGAGCCAATCCCAGCCGTAAAACCATTCTTAAAGACCTTACTGGCTTCTGTAAGGATGGTGAGATGCTATTGGTCTTGGGTCGTCCCGGCGCAGGCTGTACCAGTCTGTTAAAGATCATCTCCAACATGCGTGGATCATTTACTAGCGTCCAAGGCGACCTCAGTTATGGAGGCATTGATCCGGAAACATTTGCCAAATATTACCAAGGTCAGGTGGCTTACAACGAAGAAGAAGATCAACATTATCCCACCTTGACAACCAAACAAACGTTGCAATTCGCCTTGCGAACAAAAACCCCTGGCAACCGACTACCGGACGAATCGAAGAAGGACTTCATTAATAAGGTCCTTTATATGCTCGGCAATATGCTCGGTCTGACGAAACAAATGAATACCATGGTTGGCAACGCGTTTGTCCGTGGTCTTTCAGGAGGAGAACGTAAACGTCTGTCGATTGCTGAGTTGATGACAACCCGAAGTACGATTAATTGTTGGGATTGCTCGACCCGTGGTTTGGATGCGGCATCAGCCTTGGATTACGTCCGTTCACTTCGTATTATGACTAATGTATTCAACAAGACGACCATTGCCACATTGTACCAGGCCTCGAACAGTATCTTCAACGAATTCGATAAAGTCTTGTTGTTGGATGACGGCTATTGTCTGTATTTCGGTCCTGTTTCCCGTGCGAAGAAATACTTTGAAGACATGGGTTTCTACTGCCCTCCCCGTAAATCCACGCCCGACTTCTTGACAGGCATTTGTAACCCGCTCGAACGTGAGGTCCGACCTGGCTTTGAGGACAGCGTGCCACAATTTTCCAACGAGTTCCAGGAACGTTACCATGCGTCGTCCATTCATAAGGAAATGATGGAGGAAATGCGAGCTTATGAAGCTTTGTTGGAACAGGAAAAACCAGCTGATCAGTTCCGACGAGCCGTGATTGAAGAACATCAGAAACGTGCTCCCAAAAATTCTCCCTACATAGCTTCCTTCTACCAACAAGTGCGTGCGCTTACCATCCGTCAATTCCATCTTCTTCTCAAAGATAGAGAGGCACTTATCTCTCGCTATGGTACGATTCTCATCCAAAGTTTGATTACCGCTTCCTGTTTCTACAACATTCCTTTGGATGGTCGGGGTGCTTTCTCGCGCGGTGGTGCAGTCTTTTTCTCGGTGCTTTTCAATACATTGGTTTGCCAAACAGAATTGGTCAACTTTCTGATGGGTCGACCGATCTTGGAAAAACATAAACAGTTTGCTCTTTATCGGCCCTCTGCTTTTTACATATCTCAAGTCGTAATGGATGTTCCGTATGCCTTAGTTCAAGGTAAAAAAAAATGGAAACAAACACAGTAGTTCTATGAAAAAGCCTAGGCTCTAACTTGCTCTTTTCTTCTTGTTCTTTTCTAGTGGCATTGTTTTCTATATGTGCCTATTTTATGATGGGGCTTAATTTGGATGCTGGTCGATTCTTCACATTCTTTATTGTCCTTTTCTTCACGAACATGACCATGAATGGTTTCTTCCGATTCTTCGGTGCCATCACTTCCAGCTTCTTTTTTGCCACGCAGGTTTCCGGTGTCTTATTGATTGCTTTGTTCACCTACTCTGGTTATGTGATTCATTACCGTTCGATGCATCCATGGTTATACTGGATCTATTGGATTAACCCGGTAGCCTATGCTTACAAGGCCTTGTTGTCCAACGAAATGCATGGTCAACGGTATTCTTGTGAAGGTGTCGGCAATGCCGTACCGTTTGGACCAGGTAAGTAAGCAGCAAAAGGAAATCAAGACAAGTTCAGAGACTAATTTTATTATCCTATGAAAAGGCTACGATGATTGGCGATACAAAGTATGCACCATGGCAGGCGGTCGACCAGGTCAGGATTATGTCGAAGGTGATAACTATCTTCTGGACGAGCTTTGGTATAAGCCATGGGAGCTGTGGGCGCCTGATTTCGTTGCCGTTGTTGCTTTCTTCTTGTTCTTCACGGCGGCAACAGCTTTGGCTATGGAATGGGGTGGTTTGAGTAAGGTTGGTTCGTTGACCAAGCTGTATCTACCCGGCAAGGCACCCAAGGTCCGTACGGCTGAGGAAGAGAATGAACGTCGTCAACGACAAGCCCGCATTAGCGAAGAAATGGATACCATTGCGACAGGCACGACTTTCTCCTGGCATCATGTGAACTATACGGTCCCCATCAAGGGCGGCGCAATTCAGCTTTTGAACGATATCGGCGGCATTGTCAAGCCCGGCCATCTGACGGCCCTGATGGGATCGTCTGGTGCGGGCAAGACAACTTTGTTGGACGTGTTGGCTCGTCGCAAGACGATCGGCAAGGTTGAAGGACGTGTGTACCTGAATGGAGAGGCTTTGATGAATGACTTTGAGCGTATCACTGGTTACTGCGAACAAATGGATATCCATCAGCCAGCTATGACTGTCCGTGAAGCGCTTCGCTTCTCTGCGTATCTTCGCCAGCCATCGGAAGTGAGCAAGGAAGACAAGGACAACTACGTGGAGAAGATCATCCAACTTTTGGAAATGGAAGATATTGCAGATGCTCAGATCGGTGAAGTGGAGAGTGGTTTTGGAATTTCTGTTGAAGAACGCAAGCGATTGACCATTGGTATGGAATTGGTCGGCAAACCCAAGTTGCTGTTCTTAGACGAACCCACTTCGGGTTTGGATGCTCAAAGTTCGTACAACATTATCCGATTCATTCGCAAGTTGGCCGATGCGGGTTGGCCTGTCCTTTGTACCATTCATCAGCCTTCTTCCATCTTGTTTGAACACTTTGACCATTTACTTCTTTTGGTTCGTGGCGGTCGTACAGCTTACTATGGCGAGATTGGCAAGGATGCCCGTACTATGATTGACTACTTTGAATCGAACGGTGGCCCCAAATGTTTACCCGATGCCAACCCTGCCGAATATATTCTGGAAGTAGTAGGTGCTGGTACAGCAGGCAAGGCGAAGCGCGACTGGGCCGATGTGTGGGCCAATTCGGAAGAAGCCAAAACTTTGGAGGCCGAGTTGGAGGAGATCCATGGAAAGGCGGATCAGAACCCTACACGTCCCGCTCTCACTTATGCCACGTCCTTCTGGACCCAGTTCCGACTTGTTCATAAGCGTATGGCGTTGGCTTACTGGCGTTCGCCAGACTACAACATTGGCCGATTCACGACCATCATGTCAACCTCGCTGCTGAATGGTTTTACTTATTGGAAGATGGGTAACACGAGCTCGGATCTGATGAACCGTCTTTTTGCCTTGTTTGCTACTTTCCTAATGGCCAATATCTTGATTATCCTTGCTCAACCCAAATTTATGACGGAGCGTATGTATTTCCGCAGAGAGTATGCTTCCCGTTTCTATGGTTGGGTTCCTTTCGCCATTTCCTCGATCTTGGTGGAGATCCCTTACATTCTCTTTCTTGCTGCCTTCTTCATGTTTGGCTTCTACTGGACTGCTGGTTTGACTAATACCTCGGATGCGGTGGGCTACTTTTACGTGCTCTCGATTTTCTTTGTTTTCTGGGCTGTCACCCTTGGTTTCGTCATTGCTTCGGTTGCCACGAGCCCTACCATGGCTGCGGTGATTAATCCTTTGGTGATCTCGATGTTGGTCCTCTTTGCAGGCATGATGCAGAGTCCTTTTGCCATGCCACGGTTCTGGAGTGCCTGGATGTATTGGTTGAGTAAGTTTTAGATAAATGTCCCACGGAGACTAATTGTTTTCCTTTCCTTCCTTATTAGATCCTTTCCATTATTTCATCGAAGGTCTTGCTGTGAATGAATTATCCAATGTAAAGGTGCAGTGCAACGATGCAGATTTGGTCAAGTTCCTGCCTCCTCCGAACACAACCTGCGGTTCCTATTTGGCCAATTTCTTTGCTTCGGGTGCTCCCGGCTATGTGGCTAATCCAGACGCGATGCAACCCGAACAGTGCGGCTACTGTGCCTACACCTCGGGTGAACAGATGTACTACACTTCTTTCGGTTGGGATGTCGCCCATAAGTGGCGTAACCTGGGTATCATTATTGCGTTTTGGGTCTTCAACGTATTTGTCTTCCTGGCCTTGGTTTACATGACCCGAAGAGATCGACGATAGAGAAGAAACAAAAACCATTGTTTATTTATCTATTACCATTCTTTGCTCTTTTCTTTCTATTTTTATTTCTTACACTTGTATATTAGCCCATATATTTTTTTTCTTTCCCTCTTAAGCTTATGCTACACTTCTTTTCTTTCTACATCTACATGTCCTGCCAAACCAAAAAAACCCCGATTAAGCCTTTGCATAAATGCTTTCATTGAAACTCAGATCAGCAATTTTCATGCGAACAGGCTCATGGTTCTGATACCGAACCAGTGATAATCCCTACACTATTAAATAAAAAGGAAAACGACGCGTCATATTGGTCTCAGTCAGTTTGAGGCAATAGAGCCCGCTATCTAAATCCAACTTCCCAGATATATAAGCAAATGGGTTTTGGCGAAACAATGCCGAACCATTCCTTTACTTTTCAAAGTTATGGATTATCGTCAGCAACAAGAACAGCAACAACATAGTCAGTTTCCTCACTTTTCGGGACCTCAAGTTGATCTGACCCATACAGACCAGACACATCCAGGTAGCCAATCCCATGGTTACTCTGTGGCAAGAGATGACACCCAACGACCTCACGATACATCCCAGACATCGGATACCTGGGGTGATGTTCCACAAACCACAGGTACTTATGGTGGTGCGGTCTGGAAAGATCAACCGGTAGCACCTCATTCTTATGGTGAAATGGCCTCGGATCAAGACCTTTATCCAGGACGACAAGGTCCACCCAGTACTGGTGGTGCCATGGGTGGCACGTACGGTTCGCGTGCTCCTCTCGGTGCGTCCGATTATCCAAGCCAAACAGCGACTACGGACTACGGCACGCGTGGTCCAATGGGAGCCGCAGCCACTAGCCCAACCTCCGGTGGTCCTGGTCAGACTCAGTATTCAGGTGCTACGGAAGGTCAAGACATGCCTCGTCGAAAGCCATCCTTAACAGATAAGATGAAGGGCACCTGGGAAAAGATGTCTGGCAGATTGACAGGAGATCAAGCCAAAGTCATTGAAGGAGACGAACGTCTTCATGGTCGCAGAATGAAATAAGAATGACATCATATGTAATAGTAAAACGATTTAAAAAAAATGGCAATTCCTTCCCAGAAAGAAAACTAACACTAGTAATTAAATAAAACAAAGGCGTCTTAATTCTTTAATGTATACACAGGCATATAGTATAATTTTTACGACGGTATATAGAAGCGACAAAGTTATGTGTATGAGAGGAATAGTGAAAGGGTATGGATTTGTTTTCTGTATAAGAATGCAAAAGTTGCAGGAAGGAGTACGGATTAAGAGGGAGATGGAGTTGGAATCGTTTCTTTAACAGCAGAGTCGAGGGATAGATGTGGAGGAAGAGGAATGCGTTTCCTTATCCAGCTTGATTATGGTTGAGTCGTTCATATAGAGATCCATTTTCAAGGGAGGAGGAACAGGTATCATTTTGGCAATATGGATAAAGGCTTCTTCGACATTGATGCCTTTCTTTGCACTCGCCTCAAAACTTGGAATCCTCATTTTATCTGTAGAGTGTTGGTCTATCCAAGCACGGACTTGCCTCCGTGACACCGCCCGATCTTCGATATCGATCTTATTTCCGACAATCAACATGGGAAAATGGCGTGCTTGTTCCGCAGGGAGAGCTATTTGTCTTAGAAAATCATCACGCCAACGCCCTGAGGTTGAAGGATAAAGATAAGGTAAATCTATTCTATGTCCCATACGGAAAACATACAAGAAAGAAAATGCAAGATAGAACTTACCGAGATGTTGGAATGACAGAAAATTATTCACGTCGTACACAAGTACACAGGCATCGGCCCCACGATAATAAGCCGAACCCAGAGACTGAAAACGCTCCTGACCCGCCGTATCCCATATTTGCATCAACATTTTTCGTCCATCTGGACTTTGTACTTCCTTGGTAATAAAGTCGGCTCCTGGTTTAATTTAATATAGTTAGGCTACTTCCCTCTATTCAACCGAGGACACCCCCACTCCACCCCTCTTTGTACGTTTTTCTCTCTCTCGTACCAATGGTTGCTTTGTAGGCATGAGTGCATTTGTTATGAATGAACTGTCATGTCGCGTGTTAATCGTTCAAAAGTTGCGAAAGGTCATGGCCAAGGTGTACCTGATTTCGTAAACATGTCTATACCAATAAAAAAAAAGGTGAACTCGTGGCGTTGGTTGGTGTTTACGAGTGCTTTTCTTTACCTTTCCTACACCTCCGTCGCCAATGAGCACCACTTTAACAATATGGTTATGCATGAAGTCTGCTGTATTGCTGTGTGTGAGGAAGAGAGAGAAAGAGAGGAAGACAGAGAATAAGAAACTGAAAGAGGGAGATGTCTGTGTGTGGAAACGCAAGAAAGGTTTATTACAGGCTTGCCTAATTTGAGGTTGAGGCCGAGCAAAAGAGAAAGAGGCAGAAGAGAAGATCGGAAATGTTTGCAAGCAACGGGATCATTGGGTTAAAGCCACTCAGAAGGCAACCTTGCAGCGAGGATAACAAATGCGGGCATCAGATGATGCAAGTGTAATGCATAAAACCCACACTCCTCACTCCAGCCTTTTCTCATGAATAGGCTTCCAAACCCCTTTCCTTCCTTTTGCCTTTTTTCCCTCCCCCTTTTACTTCTATTCGTCAATAGGCAAGGGATATACTATACCTTTTGAACCCTTTTGGTAGGACAAAGAGAAGGTTTGTTTCTTCTGCACATTTATAAATAGTGAAAAACAGCTATATAGCACCCTTTCCTTGTACAACCCAAGACACCCATGGGCTTGTAAGATTGGATTCAACCCATCTCAAAACTAGAATCTAAAACTCAGATGTTACAAATCTTCTTACTTCATTGTTTGTTGCCATTTCGAATCATTTAGTCCCATTGTTCATTGCTCTATGTACAAGTGCCCCGCCACTTTTTCCTATTCCGTAACCCAAGTCATACTCTGCCGCGTTTCATCCAAGCTTCTACTATCTTTTCTGCAACAAATAGCAATCACTGTTGGCCATACCACTACAACAGAACTGCAGTAGAATATAAGTAGGACTTTGACTCATCAGTCTTTATGCCTGACATACCACATACTAAATCCCTCCATGTCATTGCTAGTATAGATGACTTTACGTGCTTTTCCATAATTCGAATCAGGACCATGTCACTGATAAGGAATATGGCTCAAACTGTAAATAGCAACAGGTGCTTGAGATGACCAATGCTAAAGACACAAAAGAAGTGTCTCCGCAAACAATACAAAGTAGCAAAGTAAGCCAGTACCTATCAAAGCAACCGGGTCTGACAGCCATCCTGGTCTACGATGCAGTCATCAAGCCGGTTATCGGAATGATCTTGGGAGCAGTGCGCTAAACGCTGTCCTGGAAATGGCCCTCACGCTTCAAGGCGCCGTCTAAAAATCGTCCCAGTCAGACATATCCAGAAAGTTATATCTCCTAGCAACACTGGGGTGTCGTGGCTTTTTTCTCCTAACTCCTTTCCCAGGAATAACTATTACACAGCAACTATATCTGTCGATGTGTCATAGCATAGCTTTGAAAACCTGCGAGCATGTCATCAATGAGCTACATCTGCCCTGATGCATACCACTTGCTTCCTCGAACATGCTTGTGCATTTGCGACCCAGCGCACTTTATCCTTTGGATAACGCAAAATGCATGTATCAATGAATCCAAGTACTTCCTGTCAGGCAGCAAAAATATCATCACACGTGGTTCAAGTGGCTATGAAGAGCATGTATGTACGTATCCTGATAGTGCCCATGTTCTTCTTCCCTTACCATGCGTTACATCAACCATATCTTCATGGTCACGTTACGACTATATAATGATCTCTACTTTCGGAGAGTAAAACATCTCTTTTGCATATAGAGCATACCAGCTTGGCTAATGCACCACTCCTCGACAAAACATATCACCTCTCTTTTCTTGTTATATAGTTTCATTGTTATGACAAAACCTCGCCAGGCAACCACTCAGCAACGTGAATTTAACCAATATTATGATCGAGCATAAAATGAATACCTGTCTGCAATCCAATATGATATGTACGGATAAGAACTAGAAGAAGACAAAGATCCTAATTGACTTCGCTTGTGCAAGACTATCAGAAAAGAAATCCATCTGGTGCCAGACAAAAAGTTAAGAAAATGAAGGGAATAAGGTGACTCCCAATACAGTACTATAGCCCTTTCTATTTTTCGAGCCCCTGTTTCAAATGCGAGGTTGAATTATGACGTGTTGTTGCCCTACCCACAGTTCGACGTCTACCTGTTGGAAAATGTAAGAAAACATTTTATAGGACCACTGATCCATAGATTGACCAATCTTAATCAATGCGTGTACCGTAAGG